>WTXG01000063.1:0-180778 GCA_022496185.1 Multifurca ochricompacta | reverse complement strand
ACAAAATGTCAAGCATGCAATGAGGTTTTAGCTAGACAAACTGTTGCCAGAAATATTATGTGCCAGTCTAAAGCACGAAGGAGCCCAAAACATGTTCGAACAGCTCAAAAGTGAAGAAGAGCCGGTCACCGGCAGCACAAAGGAAGCATAAGGATGAGGGCGAGGATAACAAAAGATGAGCACACGCACACGTTCTTTTAAAAGGGCGGCGTCACGCCTATTGTCTCATTCTGTCGACCATCCATATCACAAGGTTAGACACAGGAGATGGCGTAGTGCGTGCGCTATGGTAACATTTGATTGTCGCGAGTCCGCCCGCGAATTGACACATGACGCTGACACCTATTCCTTCTGTGGGTCGCTTTTGAACTTTCAAGACTATGGGCCTAAACGTTCCCGTAAGAACCCTTCATAAACTGAATTCTAATCTCAAGCTCTCGGCTGCCTCCCGGTGTTTACCTACCCGTGTACAACAATTTATATTGCGTTATGGAGTCATTGCGCTTGTCGGCTCGGATGCTGTGAACAACTTTGAGGTCTCAGGTCTCACGTCAGGGTAAACTGTTATGCTTAATGAGCCCCCCCCTGACAAACCTGTGCACGGTTTATAAATGCCGTAAAAGCTTCTATATTAACCATATAATTTTTACTCATTGAATGGACAAACATGCAAATGGGGTGGAAGCAAGGAGACTATGAAAGCTCTCAGTTCTGTTGGAACCCTTACGTCTAAACAACGCCAAAAAAGGGAAAAAAAAACATTCTACCTCAAGATCTGATTAATTTGAACAGAACAGGGAAAACGTTATGATTCCACGACTCCGGCAGCCACGAGGTAGCAACACCACAGTATTCATTCGCAGAAGGATGGGTTGTCAAAACAAGTTGAATGCTGCAAGTCCACATGCTGCATTATTGGCAGCACGCCCATGAATCGGCCTATCACATATTTAGTACGTTTGGTGATTGTAACTGGACATGGACCCCTTATGGAGCTGTCGTTTCTTCGCTTTATTTATTAGTGATACACTCTACAATTATACCTCATCATGCAAATGGGAGGAATACGGCTCAGCAGTGGCAAGAAACTGTTTGTCGATCTGGATAATGTGCAACGACAAACAACACACGCCAAATAATTCCATTACTATATCAAATTCTTATTTTTTTTTTAATTCATTTTCTGCCACCATATGACTAAGATACAGATGGTGTCGAGGTGTTTAGTTTCCCAATTGTTGTGAAGTGAATTAACTTTCATTGTGTCACTCGCACCCGCGGATTGGATCTGATTCTGCGGAGAATATCATTTCCGGCACATCTATGGCATCACCTCATGTTGCTGGTCTTCTGGCATACCACCTTTCCACCCTTCCGTCCACTTTGAAGTCCAACCCCCTCGCTTCGTCAATCGTTCCCCCACTGCACAATGGGCGTCGGGTTTCATTCCTCCCTCGAAGTTGGCCCATCATTCTTAGTGATGTGCCTGGCCCGGCTCAAAGCCAGAAGCCAGGCCAAGCCGGGCCTGTTTGGGCCGGGCCAAGCCAGGCCGTTGTGATGGCCCAGCAAGGGCTTTGGCCCGGCTCAGAGAAATTAAAAGCCAAAGCTGCCAGCTCAGGCTGCGGCTTTCAACAGCACATACAAGTGCAATAGCAATCATCAAAATCAGTAGAAATCTGATCACAAAGTGGTTGATTTGGATCACGTGATCATGTTTATTGCGGCATTTCAAACTTTTTCTTCGATATAGCTTTGCAATACGTAACACACTAAGTCAGATTTTGATTAGCTGAACTATAACTACTAGTTATATGTCATAAAATTTTCTCTGCCAAAAGCCGCGGCTTGGGCCAAGCCGGGCCAGGGCCAAGCCGTCTGTGGCGGCTTTGGCTCAGCCCAGACTTCAGGAAAGCCGGAGCCGCCTCAGGCCAAGCCAAAGCTGCGGCTTTTGGGCCAAGCCGGGCTGGAACATCACTAATCATTCTAACTTTATCGCCCCTGCGGACCTGAAAGCGGAGGTGATTAAGCTCTCGAGCCAGGGTTTACTTTCATGAGTCAGTTGGACTATGCCCAACTTGTTGGTTTTTAAAATTATACTACCTTCTTCTGATGGATTTGGCTTGGATTTGGCTAACACTATGACGAGTTTGTGGTTTACTAGCATAATTGTCTTGTGATTATTTCCAGTTATTTCTTGCATTAAATACCAGCCGTAAAGGCGTAAAATTGAACATGACGATTCCTATTCACTTCACTTCCCATGCCACAGTGACCGCGACATGACCCATCTCTAAATCTAGTTGTCCGGATGGTTTAGTCTGGGCTCATGTGAGTTGTTTGTCTGCTTTGTCCTACGACGGGAATGCGTGTTTTGTGAGAGAGTATGTTTCATTAGCTGAGTCAGTTAAGCGAGCTACCTATTTAGTTAGGAAGCGAGTGACTTCAATTGGTGTGGTTATTGATGTGAGAGTACGTCAATATGGCAACAGGGACCGGCCAGCTTGTTTTCTCGGTTTGTGCTGCGACTTGTAAGCAGCTGAGTGTGAAAGGCAATCAAGGACCTCGAAAACTCCTCTTTTTACTTTGGAATATTTTTCGTCGCAGTCAGAAAACAAAGACAACAATTATGGTCATTAAGGCCATAGAATAAAGTTGTGCAGATGAAAAGGAGAGTAGGCCATGTCCAAGGCTATATTAAGAAAACCGGATTAAAAAAACTAAATGAATAGTACTTAGAGTAGTTGGTAAGATGAAATGAGTGTGTTTGTTAGGAAGAAAAAAGGAATGGAATGGCTAGTGATTAAAATGCCAAAAGAGTAAGTAGGAATAGGAGCAATGCACAGTAATTGTTTGGCAAGAATAGCCTGGGCCACCATTAGAGGGCCGGGGAGTCAATGGAATGAATCAAGGACCCTTGTGATTCCCAAATGTCATAGTCAGTTGGTACTTGAAAGAATTTGCAGAAGCGGTTGCATTGATGGTGGGTCTTGAAAGATTGATGACTGCTGGGCACGTTTCCTTCAGCAAAAATGTACCCCAATGCACTATATTACAGTATCGACAATTTGGTCAATATAAATGATATGTAAGCATTGATAGGGCTCACCTGTCAGTTACGATTTGAGGGTCACTTAGGATCGAGTTTCCACCTAGTAGTAAAAGTAGTGATGTGCCTGGCCCGGCTCAAAGCCAGAAGCCGGGCCAAGCCAGGCTGTTGTGACGGCCCAGCAAGGGCTTTGGCCCAGCTCAGAGAAGCTAAAAGCCAAAGCCGCCGGCTCAGGCCACAGCTTTCAACAGCATATACAAGTGCAATAGCAATCATCAAAATCAGTAGAAATCTGATCACAAAGTGGTTGATTTGGGTCACGTGATCATGTTTATCGTGGCATTTCAAACTTTTTCTTCAATATAGCTTTGCAATATGTAACACACTAAGTCATATTTGGATTAGCTGAACTATAACTACTAGTTATATGTCATAAAATTTTCTCTGCCAAAAGCCACAGCTTGGGCCAAGCCGGGCCAGGGCCAAGCCGTCTGTGGCAGCTTTGGCTTGGCCCAGACTTCAGGAAAGCCGGAGCCGCCTCAGGCCGAGCCAAAGCCACGGCTTTTGGGCCAAGCTGGGCTGGAACATCACTAAGTAAAAGCAACACAGAGATATATGAAGGGAGCCATTCTTGAAGATTAGACTCACCTTGATAATCAGCAACAAATGCCATTTTTTTTGTTTTGAAGTACTGAACATGCTGTGAGAAGGCGAGAAACTCTGCTTGCTCCTCGTCATCTTCATTGGTAAATGAGACTGGAGCAGCCGACACATTGTTCAGATACTTCCTGAAGTGGCCTTCATCCCCACCAATCACTTCCTCCAACAGGAATGCCCTGGCCTCATCAAATTCGCTTGTGACATGCTCAATAGCTAGTGAAGCTTCAACAAAGCACATGCGAGGAATCTGAAATGGTGGCACTCCATGTGATGTGATACTCTTGTCAACGAACTTGTACACTAGGTTGAGGAGTACATGAGCCCAGACAAGACAAGCTATCTCCATTGTGAGATTGCAGACTTGGGTAATGCCATCATGGGGGATGTTCTGGGTGATTTCGCATGGACCTTGGCTGGTGCAGTCGATTGTTGCGGTCTTTTGATAGAATGTCTGTTTGGCACAGACCTCGAATCCAGCTCCAAAAAGATCCTGGCTTGCAGTTCCAAATGTAGCAAGCTTAAAACCACCCTTTTTCTGATTCAGCGGCAAAAACTCCAAGTGCAATGACGTCTCGTGAGCTGGCCCCAAGTACCATTTGTAATTGATATCCTCCTGATGTGGCTGCAATAACTCTTCCAGTGTCCGATGCACGACATGGTAGGTGGTAACATTGATTGACTTTGTTTCAACTGTGAATTTTTACAATTAGGTCCTTGCTTTGAATGTAATTTATCACAACACGCAATCCTCACATAGGCAGCGGCTGCCCTTATTGTCAGTGGTTTCTGAGATCTGAGTGCATTCCCCAACTGGCAAGTGATTGTTGATGATACTTCAAGCTGGGTGTTTTTGCGTGCACGCTTGGGAGGTGGCGAAGCAGGTGTAGAGGTGGAGGCTATATTTGCATGGGAAGATGATGCTGCAGTCCTCGATCCTGAATGGATGCTGGTGTGCACCTGCTTTGTCCTGACTTGCAGATCATGCTGTCCCCTATTTTGTGGGGAGAAACATCAGTTGATCAGTCACATAGACATCAGTGAGTGTTTCATGCCTCTTGCAATCTCTCCATCTCCTTCATTTCAGCATAATCAAGATATTGGTTGTAAATTGCATTCGGGATGTGGAAGAGAATGATGCAGCAGCCTGCCTTGAATGTCAATCCACCCTTTCCGATTTGAAAAACTGGCATGCGATCACGTCCTGATCTGGGTTCAAGGGTTTAATTTCAACCCATTCCTTCGTCCTCATAATAATGTCATTGATTTCTAGTGGGAACCCTTCCATCTTGATGTAGGCATTCCACACAGGTAAAAGACATTCATAGAGGAGGCTCTTGAGCTCAACAGCACCAATATGAACAGGAACGTTATCGACTGCTTGGAGAACATCCTTGAAACAAGGTATCTATGTCAGTCCCATGAGACCCCATGTTTTTAAGTGTCTGACTTACTCCAATCAGCTGCGCCTTTGTCTTTTCAACTGGCATATGAACAGCCCGAACCTCGACAATTACCACATGACCACCATGAAGTGCGTATGCATTATTTGCAAGGGTTTGACGAGTCATCTGATAAGACAAGTGATTATTGGTATAACCAGAACTGCCTCCCAGCACTACCCCTGCAGATGCGGTGAAGGGAGAAGCCTGAGGCCTTTTCCCTGGAAGTTGAATGGTAGGAATTGCAGTTGCCATGCGAACAGGCCCATTGGTGGACTGGACCAGATGACCAGCCTGGAATGTCGGGAGTGAACTGCGTTGCGCAATCAGATTTGAGTATGCAAAGCCAACTGGCTGAATGACATTGGTATATTCTGGAGGATAGATGTGAGTTTCTCTTGCATGAGTCAAAGTCAGTAAAACATTGCACTAACATCCACATTGTGCCTTTGCTATCTGTTGATGAACTGCTTGACGACGTTCTACATTCAGTTGTGCTGATGCCACACTCTGGTCCACTTCAATTTCTACAAGATATTCATCAATACCATTGCAATGTGCCATGAAGCAAGATTCAGAAGTATGTACCTCTGCGCCTTGTGGTCTCCTTCTGTTATAGTATTGGTAGCAGCCCTGACAGACTCTATGACCTCCTTGGCTGGGATCGTTGCTATGAAGATAGAATGTGTCTGTTCCAGGAGGGAACGTCTTGGTTGGGCAACCTTCTCTATCACAGATGACAGCTTTCTCCTTGTCAATGTTTGTGAAATCAGCAGAATAACCCTCATCCATTGGTGTCAAACCAGATGTGGTAGAGAATGGAGAAAAACTTGATGGTAGGCGCTGCCAGCAGTTTTCGCACTTAGTAGCCATCACAGTTAGTATAGTTTAGCTGCATTATGTGTACCATTCTCCACCAGGACGTAACAAATTTCATTGTCATTGCAATAGAAAACACTCAGTCACTAAAATCAGCATATTCTCAAAGATCTACCACGTTTTCAACATCAACACCCTTGCCATTGTGACCTCCATCATTGCTCAATGGAGGATCCTCTAATCCTCCATAGTACACATACCCATTCTCACCTATGATGTTGTCTCCTGCCACAATCATGCAAACCATTAAAATGGGGACTTCCTCATCAGCACCTTCATCTGCCATGTGAAGAACCTCGGCAAGTTGGGGATCATCCAGTAAGGCATGAAAATGTGCAAGGAGGTCTTGATATATTGTCCAAAATGTGAGGGGATGACACTGCAGGTTCACCCATGGCATGATAGAATGTCATTATTTGCTGGGCAAAAGTTGGCAGAACAAGTTGAAAACAGAATCATGCGGTCGTACCATTCTTGCTCCATCTCGTCAAAGAGATCAGGACACACAACAACCTCAACAACACTCTCAGTTCATGTTGGCAGTGGAGGGAGTCATCATGTCATACCTTAAAATCTTGTGATCCATACAGATGTGGCTTTGCATGAATATGTTGGGAATGCCTTGTGGCAAAAGTTGTGCTTGTCAGCCTGTCGAGGCTGGAGTTGAACCGCTGCATCCATGAATCAAGCTCAGCTTGAAGCCATGGGATCGCAAGCCACCGGAAAACAAGTCTGCATATAATGATATGATTAGGATTCACTACAAGAAGCCATAACTAATGACCTTACTTCTCAAGCGGGTCATCAGGATTATATAGCCCATTATTATATCCAAAATCAAGATGATCTTCAAAGCCAGGCGTGAATTGGCATCGCAACAAGGACCAGGCAATTCAGGCTTGATGTTTGACTTCTCAACACACCAGTGATGTTGTAATGTACCGACCAAGGAGGGATCCAACTGGTGGCGCGTGACAGTATGGCAGTTTGCAACACCATTGTTTTCTGTTCCACGGTCACTCTGCATGACAAGGGGTATACCTGGTTATAAAGGGATGTCAGTGGAGGATATTGAGCAGACACCATGAACACCAACATACCTCCAACTTTGCGCCCGGCTTCAGATAATAACTCACAATCAGTCGGGGATTGTGATTGCACCACCAGACTTCAACCATGCAATACGGCCAGGATACGGATCAAGGCCAATGTGCAGCCATAAGCCAACCTTTTCCATTTATCATGTTGATAAATTGTCAGTATATCCATGACACCAGCTGACCAAAACCACTTTCGTTGAAACCTTTGTGCTTCCAACATTCAACAGCCTCTGGTTCTGTCTGTTTCAGAACTTGGCAACAGTCGCTCTGCATTTTATGTCAGAAATACAGATCACCAAGTGGACAATGAACATCACATACTCGGGGCACCTTCAGGCTATAGTCCTGATGTAATGTAGTAACCATCTGCCAGGCACCCATTGTCAGAAATCATTCTCGGATTTCTTGTACAAAAGGGGCGATTGTTTTGAAACTAGCCTGTTTTTGTCAATTCCCTTCAACCCAAGTTTCTTGCGGACTTGCCGCAAGGACCTTATACTTGAAACAAACAGTATCACTAACATGTTTGAACAGAATTGCAGATTCACACATACCTAAAGCCATACTGAATTTTATCAAAGTGATCCAGAACATGTTTGACAATGCTCTGATCCAAAAACCCTAGATGCAGTAATACTCGACCAGTGGATGAAGGTCCTCATCAGAGCTGGAAAATATATCACTTAAGAGCAAGACAAGAGCTTTCCTGAACTACACACCAAGGTTTGTGTTGGTTTCCCTGTGGCATGGGAAGGAAACATGATCACTGTGGCGGATTGTGGTCTGCCACACTTGGCTTCGGGGATCGCCTTGTGTTACAAACTAATCTAATCTACAACTACACATTCCAAGTCCATACCACACATCCCACATTTAATCCACGCATTCCATAACCACACATTTTAATTTACAACCATGCATTCATAGGTTGCCCTTAAGGCCAGCCACCTACAAGCATTCCTATGATCAAAAGGGCTGTAGTATAGCCCCAAGAATTCATCCTGTTCAAAAATGTCCCCATCCAGCTTTATCACCCTCTCTACACTGAATATGAGAGAACAACTTACTGTTACAACTCACTGTCGACTGCCTGGACAGTGGGTTGTATGCGAAGGGAAGGATTTGGAAGTGGGCAAAGGATGAGAGTGAGGGTGAAGTGCAAGGGAGACGAAGCGAACAGCTCAAAGGCAGGGGATGAGAAGCCTTCCACAAGGTGGGGCTAATCTCCTAGGTAATCAGGAACCGGATCACAAGTGGACAGTCTGGAGCTGTCCATTCTATTCCCAAGGGTTTATATACGTAATTACAACCGGGACTTTGGTCTGTGCACCACTTTAGGGGAGGTTAACTTCGCTCTAACTCCCTACTGATCCACCAATGAGAATAGCCCCACTTTTGGGCTTAGGAATCCGCAGTCCGCAGTCCGCAGTCCGCAGTTTTGTGCACTGCTGTTAGACATTGTGGGGTTCTGTTAGTATTCTTCCCACAGGTCTCCAATTTGGCAGGAGTCCGGCCCTGGTCCGGACCGGCCCTTCTCTGGTCTTAATCTAGGGTTATCTTCGTCTCTGAGGGTTTTACAAGGTCTCTGGGAGCGTCTGAGGATTCTGGGGGGTCAGGAGGTTTTCTAGGGTGTCAGTTCATGACACTATCCCCTCTTTAGGGCCTTGCTGTGCCACAGCAAGTTTGTCAGAGGTGTGGGGTCTAGGCAGGGTGGGGTGTCGATGGTGGAAGTCCCGAAGCAGGGTCATGGCATTCTTCATTTCAGTGAAGGGGACCCACGAGTTCTCTGAGGCAGGGTAGCCTTTCCATTTGACAAGGTAACGGATGCCCTTTCTGTTAGGGTGTGAGCAGACTGTAAGACGGTCTCTATCTCATAATGGTCTTCTTCCCCATTCACAAGTCTGGTGGTGGTCGAGTGAAGTTGGGTCCATGGACTGGGGTTTCTTTGTAATGGGACAGGAGAGAGTTGTGAAAGACTGGGTGGATGCGCCATGACTTAGGGAGTTCAAGCTTGCAGTTAACAGGGCCAGAATGTATGACTTTAAAAGGACCATGTGTCGGGGGCTGAGTTTGGCTTTGGGGTGGTGGTGCGTATATTTGTCCCTTCCAACCAAACCAGCTCCCCTGTTTTGAAAGCATGGAGGGTCCATCTGGTCTCGACTGTTTCATGAGTTCTGCAGCCACCTGAGGGCACAGTACTTCACTACGGATAGTTTCTAGGGTGCGGAGTCTTTCTTCACTGACAGGATAGGGGTGGCAAAATGGAGTGGGGAATAAACTCTGGTTGGAAGCCATACCAGATTTCAAAGGAGATCTTTTAGTAGCACTGTGAGTTCTAGCATTGTGGGCGAACTCCATAAAGGGATCAGTTCTGCCCAGTCATCTGTTGGAAGTTGCAAAAGACACGGAGGTATGTTCTAGTTCTTGGTTGACCCGTTCAGTCTCTCCATCAGTCTGGGGGTGATAGCAGTGCTCAAGGATGATTGTACTCCTAGCTTGCTCCACATTTCCTTCATGACTTTGGATGCAAACTGGGGCCTCGATCAGAGATGACTTGTCTGGAGCCAGTGCGTCTCCATACATGTTCAAGGAATAGTTGGAGGTTCTGGAGCAGTGATATCTTTGGTGCAAGGAACAATGATGTGGCTTTACTGAACCGGTCCACCACACAAATAGGGAGTCGTATGACTGAGATAGGGTAAGTCTGTATGAAGTCCATGGTGATTGTTCCCCATACTCGAGTTGGAACTTGATTGGGTTGCAAAGGGATGGTAGTCGAGGTCGAACTTTGGTTTCTTGGCAGGTGGCACATCCGTCCACATATTCTTGACAAAGGAGGACATTCCTGGCCACCAAATTCTCGTGATACTAGTTCATAGGTCTCCATCTGCCTGGATGTCTGTGCAATGGATCATGTGTAACTTTACAATGTCTCTTCGTAGTTTTGGGACTTGGGATGTAGACTTGGCCTTATGTAGGATTAGGCCATTTCTAGGTTCCAGTCCTCCAGTCCTTGGCAGGAGCGTGGCCCATTGTGCAGATGTGGTCAGGCTTGGTGACTTCATTGTCATGTCTTGGCAGTCTTGATTCTGGGTGTAGAGTGGAGTCATGAGTTGTTGTGACTGTGGTTTTCATGGCCTGAATGGAAAAAACTTAGAGTCCAGGAGTATCGCTCATCATTGTCATGCTCTATCCCCTTTATGGTCTGGACGCCGGGACAGAGCATCAGATTGTTGAAAGAGCCAGGTTTGTGAACAATGGTGAAGTTGTATCGAGACAGTTCAAGGGCCACCGTGCTTGGCGGCGGAGAGCTTCTGCTTGGAGCGGAAGTAAGTCAGGTTGTTGTGGTCAGTCCACACCTCAAAGGGAAGGGCTGCACCCTCAAGGTAGTGTCTCCAGGTGTCCAGAGCACGAACAATGGCAAGAAGTTCTTTGTCATGGATGTCATAGTTGCGTTCAGCATCCAGCATGGACTTGGATAGGAAGGCAAGGGGATGGTAGCGATTGAGTTCATCAGGTTGTTCAAGGATGGCACCATAGCAAAGTCACTGGCATCAGTGATGACACGGAAAGCTTTAGTATGGTCAGGGAGGGCGAGGACAGGGGCAGTGGTGAAGGCATTCTTTAGGGTGGAAAAGGCAAGGTCATGGTCAGAAGTCCAGAGGAAAGGGGTATCTTTTTGGTGAGATCATGGAGGGGGCGGGCAATGAGGGAGAAATCTTGATAAAACGTCGGTAGAAGTTGCAGAATCCAAGGAAGGCTTGGAGTTGTTTTAGGGTGCGTGGGGAGGCCATTTCGTAATACCTTCTAATTTAGCAGGGTCCATCTGGACACGGCCAGCTGTGATGACTAGGCCGAGATAGTCAATGGTTGTCTGAGCAAAGGTACACTTCTCAGGCTTTAGATACAAGTCAAACTGTTGGAGGCGCTGGAGGACTTGGTGAGTAAGTGTTCTGTGGTGGTCCATAGTGTCTGTAAATATTAAGATGTCGTCCATATAGATGACAACATGGTCGGTGGCAAGGAGATCTTCGAAGGCTCTATTCATGAAGGCTTGGAATGTGGCAGGGGAGTTACAGAGTCCGAAGAACATGACAAGGGGTTCAAAAGAGACCTCGGTTGGTCTTAAAGGCGGCTTTCCATTCATCTCCTTCTTTGATACGGATATTGTTATATCCCCAGCGGATATCAAACTTGGTGAAGTAGCGAGCATGGTGAAGTTTGTCAATGAGTTCTGGGATCAAGGGTAGGGGGTAAGCATTCTTTACTGTGATTTCATTCAAGGCCCGATAATCTTGGACAGGACGTAGTTTTCCATCCTTCTTTTTTACAAAGAAGAAGGGACTAGCAATGGGGGACTTAGATTCTCTGATATATCCCTTGGCCAGGTGGTCATTTAAGAAAACATCCAGGGCTTTCTGTTCTTCAGGGTGAGCTTGTAGATGCCGCAGTCACGCACTTTGGCATCTGGTTTGAGTTCTATGGCATGGTCCCATGGCTGGTGCTGTGGCAAACGTTGAGAGGCTTTCTCTTCAAAGACAGATCGGTATGCGAGGTATTCAGGAGGAGTTGGTCTTTCTGGCGGTGGTGCACTAGGGCTGGGGTGGGTTTGTGCTCTTTGTCTTCTAGAGGTGTGATGGGGGGCAGGTGTGGCAGGGGTGTCGTTGCTACTGCGTCTTCTAGGATTTCTTCTTCTGTCTTGGGGGGAGTTGGACTGACTTCTTCTGTGTTGGGACGCCAGGTTGATAGCCCAGTCAGTAATACTAGCCACAATGCAAAGGAGTCTTTTATTTCTTTTCCCTACTTAGATCGAGTAATGCGAGGGTAAGTATGTATCAAAGGCTGAAGGCCTCCACAATACTATGCCTGGGGGGGTAGGGGGAGTATCTGGACGAAAATTACAGGTACAAAGGTCAATATCACAGAGGCAGCGTTGTCTGGATACAGGGGAGCTTTCTTCAAAGTCAGAGGTGTTTTCTGTGGGGGTCTCGAGATCAGACCAAGTGGTAGTGTTACCAATTAAGGCTGTCTGGGTCTGGGTGAGGCGTTCTTCTTCTTGGGTGACTGCTGCAAGGGAAAGGTAGGGAAGGCGAGCTCTTCTGGTTCTGGGGAAAGTTCGGTGTAGGTGGGGAGATAGGGGGGGTCTGTGAAGATGGGGGGTTAACAAGGAAGGGGCAGTGGTTGCGTGAGGTGGTCTCCCAGTAATCAGCAGTCCACAGGTATTCAATTTGTATCCCTTCTGTTTCTACAAGGCGCCAGCCAGAAGGGGAGGGAGCAGAGTGAAGGCGGATCTCGTCAAAGGTGAGGTTGATTCGGGTATGGTCTAGACGAAAGGTGGAGAGGTAGTAGAGGCGTTCTCCTCTGAGCAAGAGTGTTTCGAGTTCTGGGGTTCGAGGGGGAATGTGTTCTTTCCAGAGGTATTCGTCGTTGACACAGACTAGGAGTGTTTCAAGGGGTCTCCTGTGGAATGGGTGAGTTGAGCAAGGTGCCAATAGAGAAGTTGGTGCTGGGAGTCTCGAGGGATGGCCTGACAGGGCCCGGACAGGAACTGGTTGTACTGGGTTTGGGAGAGGACTTGTCCAAAGGGGAGGAGAATTCGAAGGGGAGATAGATGGTATCGACGTCACACAACCTTCTGCTTGTCCGTCGTCGTGGAGGGTGCTGATAAGTGGTTCTGGATAGAGGAGGGCGAGCTGTGCTTCTCTGTGAAGCTGGAAAAGGTGGTTGAATTGTCTTTGGACGCGTTGGAGACGCTCTTCTCTTTCTGCAGGGAAGGACACTATTTTCCCGGACCAAGAGACGTCTTTATTTACCAGGGACCTCTACAGTTAGATGCACAACGTACTGTTTAGAGGTTACTATCGAAATCTATGTCTTCAAAGCAGGTATACCCGTCTGCAGGCTGAATGGGGAGGAGGGGGACAGGATTGGTAGGTAAACGTACTGCTTGGGTGAAGGGGATGAGCTCTGGGTGGGTTCTAAGTGCGTCTCGAACAGTAAAATATCTATCTTCTATTGTAACACCTAGATCAGTAAAATTTAGGGTGCCGAAGAGGCTGATAAATCGTCCGTCCAGGAGATCAAAGCCTTGGAGTAATGTTCTTGCCCCACTAAAGATGTCTTGCAGTTCTGGGGAGAGGGTGCGATTCAAGCGGGCAAGGGAAGCGTTCCAGGAATAGACCAGCAGGCCCCTTTGGAAAGTGCGAGGGTTGGGGGCCAAATAACCTACTTTGGCACAAAGATTGAGGTTTACAAAGTGGGAGGGGGGGTAATGAGGGGAACGAAGAAATCGATCAAGGCGAGGACGAATAGGAACGTTGTGAAAGTGAGGAAAGCGGAGAGGAATGCCCACACCAGGGAGATAATGGGGGAGATCAGCGAGCACGTCCACAAAGCAGGGGAATTGGTCAAAGAAGCTAGGTTCTCTGGAGAACTGAGCGGGCACCCAAGACTCTTGATGACCGTCAAGCGAGTAGTATATAAGATATTGGTGAGGATTGGTTGGATGGTCAGTGCAAAGGGGGCGATTGACGAGAGAAGGAGGAGGTGTCCGATGGACAAGGCCAGGGTGGCGGGGAGAGAGGGCGTTTGCTGCAGTGGGAGGGGGTGGAGCAGGGGTTGGCAGACGAATATAACGAGGGGGGGGGTGCCAAAGGTATTGGACGCGTTTACGAGGCCTGGAGGGACAAGAGGGGGCAATTGGAGGGTGGGGGAGGGCACAGGGAAAGGATGAAGTTCTGGGAGTTCCAGAGGAGGCAAGACCGATGAAGGAGGGGCCGGGGATGCTGTGGCAGCTGCCTCTACTAAGGCAGCGAAGTTGAGGATCTCGTGGGGGGGGTAAGCTCGTAGGGGGGGAGGCTGCTTGATCCGAAGCGTTGGTCAAAGGGGAGCTGTTCTGGGACACTAGGGCACTTTGTCAGTCACTGTCTGCTGTGAAAGAGACTGTCCAAATGTTACAACTCACTGTCGACTGCCTGGACAGTGGGTTGTATGCGAAGGGAAGGGATTTGGAAGTGGGCAAAGGATGAGAGTGAGGGTGAAAGTGCAAGGGAGACGAAGCGAACAGCTCAAAGGCAGGGGATGAGAAGCCTTCCACAAGGTGGGGCTAATCTCCTAGGTAATCAGGAACCGGATCACAAGTGGACAGTCTGGAGCTGTCCATTCTATTCCCAAAGGGTTTATATACGTAATTACAACCGGGACTTTGGTCTGTGCACCACTTTAGGGGAGGTTAACTTCGCTCTAACTCCCTACTGATCCACCAATGAGAATAGCCCCACTTTTGGGCTTAGGAATCCGCAGTCCGCAGTCCGCAGTCCGCAGTTTGTGCACTGCTGTTTAGACATTGTGGGGTTCTGTTAGTATTCTTCCCACAGGTCTCCAATTTGGCAGGAGTCCGGCCCTGGTCCGGACCGGCCCTTCTCTGGTCTTAATCTAGGGTTATCTTCGTCTCTGAGGGTTTTACAAGGTCTCTGGGAGCGTCTGAGGATTTCTGGGGGGTCAGGAGGTTTTCTAGGGTGTCAGTTCATGACACTTACAGTCTTTCCAAACAAAAATCAAAAATCAATACAAACAAGTGAAAAAATAGAGTCTCTGAGGTCCTTGATCGCCTTTCTCACTCAGCTGCTTACAAATCTCACTCAGCTGCTTACAAATCGCGGCATCGTCGCGGCAACTGAGCTGGCCGGTCCCTGTTGCCATACGTCAAAGGGCCATGACAACGACCAAGAGCAAAAGTAATATTAAAGCAAAGAATTAAAGTGTTGCGTGCACACAGTAAGGAGTGTACCGGCTATGCGGGAGCGGGACAATGGATCCGGTTGCTACCGACCCCTCCGTTCCGTTCTCAACTAATCTCTAGGTTATGACCACCCATGCGCACTTTCAGTTCTTAGGTTAAAGGCAATCTCGTCGACGCAGTTCCGCATGCCAACACCCGCACCACAGTCAAATCCCCTCACCCCTCCTTCATCTGTGTGCCACTGTGAGGTAATAATCACACTCACAATCTCAGGGTGCCCGTATCACGATGCAAACGTCAATGAGGTTCACCCATCGCGCTGCAGTAATAACCTTTCAACCTCGGATTATTGAGTCATCATGACGTTCTTTGCTTTTCCGAGTCGTTTCATGTGTTAATGTCAACGCCATTCTGAGCGATAACACCACGATGTCGCGAGACGCTTGCTCTCGATACTTTTTTGAGTTTACTCCAGTCTTCGTCGTCTTGGGCATTTAAACCCGCACCCGTCTTAGGGATCACAAAACGTATGGCAAGTCCCAAGAAGTGCCACTCCGATCCAGTATTTCTACGGTGTGGAAGTACATTCATTACAGTGGATCATTTGACCCGTGATGAACTTACGCTGCTGAGCTGCTCACTCGAGCTGGGTGGCGCATCTGGTTGAACATCTTCTCCCTTAGTCCACACTAACTTCCGCCTTGCACGACTCGGAATCCTGGAATAGTCTTTGATTGCTCAAGAGCAACACAAAAGTAAGTGGCACCTGAAGCTGGGTGCCTTTGTGCTCAGTCTTGTTCTAAGGTGCAGGGTTTAACTGCTGCCCTGGATTTATGTGGGAAGTCCTGCAGCACCAAGTGACTGCCCCAGAATACATATCGAAATTCATTTTAAATATATGGCAAGCAGAGCTCCACCATCTCAGGTGGTGCAAATGAGACAAGAGCAAGTGATTGCACAGTTAATTTTCGGGTTTGATTCCGAATGAGTGGAAGAAGCGGATCTAAAATTGTGGGCCACCTCGTGTATAGATGGGGGGATTGGGGGTGCCAATATAAATCGAGAGTTTGTAGAGTGCCATAGAAGTAATGTTGAGCAACAACAAAAAAATAGCGCATTGAGACCCAGCCATCATCCCTCCTTGCACACGTGTCGGTGTCAGTGTGTCAGTGAATTCTCCTCCCTATTATGCTGCATGCCAAGATGGGTAATTTTGGCCCAGCAGACCTACACATGCTTAACATAAGGAGTTGATCTAAGGTGAACATACACAATTTTCAGCCTGACATACTGACACTGTGACTACAATCCCCATTGAATTGTAATATAGAGATACAGGTCCTCGAGATCCAGTCAAGTCACGCTCACACGTGACCAAACGCGTCCACTTAAGGTTCAACTTCTTGCGACACGCTCTTCTCAGTCGTTGCGCTCCGCTCAGACCCTGTTGACTCATTATTGATAATCTCAACACCGCTCCAGAAACCCTAATACACCATCTGATTGTGTCCGACTGTCTAGACTCACCTATTTAGTGCCACTGGTAAGTGTTCCCTGCATTCAACCCTCCCCACGCTCTCCTTGTCTCACAACATGCCTCCTAAACGCAGCACTCCACCTAACTCCAAAGACCCTCACTCAATGAAAACACTTTCAACAACAACACCATTAAAGAGAGATCTTCAAGGAAGTGAAGCCCACAGCTCTACACCTCAGCCCACGGCCCCAAAACGCTATCAAGAAATGACCTTCGACGCTTCCGAGAAATTCGTCGGGCCTATGCCAGTAAAGGAGTTTTTGAAGGAATTTGTTCCTGAGGCACGCGAAACACGGCCAACAGGTGGAATCTTGTTTGGCGAATCAACCGCCTCACAGCATGAGGACGCATTTGCAAGTTTCTCTTCCATCTGATGCATGGATGATTATATACTTACACCCAATATAGATTCATGCAATTAAGACAGCTGGTCTTTGTCCCAAACTAAAATTTAACAACACTACAACGTCCCGAGATGGGCCTTATCGTTTGAAACCTGATATATCTGTGTATTCAAGTAATCCTCGTCACTCTGATGGGTCTGGAACAAGCCTTGAAGAGGGAAAGCTACTGAATTGGAAAACGATGGAGATGTGGATCAAGAATAAGAACAAGGCTGACATATTCTGTGACATGGAGACGATGAAGAAGAGGGGAGATGAAGCGAAGAGCCACATACGATTCTCGGATACCGCTTACCGAGTGTGCGGCCAGATGATCGCGTATGCTTCAGCACATCATCAATCTCAATTTCGTGTGTTTTCGTTTTCCATCTTTCTTTTCGGTGAAAAGGGCCGTCTTCTTCGATGGGATCGCAGCGGTGTCATATACACAGAATCATTCGACTGGCTTACCCAACCCGAAACCCTCCTCGAATTCATCTGGAGATTCAATTTCCTCTCCGACATCGAGCGTGGCCATGACAGCACCGTTACTCCTGTGACAGACGACGAAGCAGAGGTAGCACTTCCTAAACTGAAGAGATACCCTGGCTTGGAGAACACCAAGAAGGCCGATCTTCGAAGGTTCCTCGTTCACGATGATCGCAGCACTGATGGAGATCTTAGAGTTTACATTACGCCAAGCGCGGTGTGGGATACAGGAGGTCTATTTGGTCACTCTACATTCGGCTATATCGCGTTTGACGTTGCAAGTACAAACCTGGTATACCTCAAGGATTTTTGGCGGACCGACCTTCCTGGAATTGAAAGGGAAGGTGATGTATATCGCAAGCTGCACGACGCACAGGTACCCAACATACCAGAATTGGGTCCAGCTGGTGATGTTCCTGTGTCACCTGAGTGCACTGCCACCACCTCATTTGCCGCACAAAGAACAAGGACACAGGACTATCTGAGAATTCCCGGCAGTGAACATGAGTGGTGTCCTGGTCAACCACATGTCGATCCATATGTTCATTATCGACTGGTGTTGGAGACCCTTGGAAAGCCCCTTAGCGCATTCAAATCAACAAGGCAGTTGTGCGAAGTTATTCGGGACGCGATCGTAGGTAAGGAATATCGTTTATTACTCATGGAATGTATAGTGATGGGTCACGACAGCTCACTCTGCAGCGTACGAGAGGGCTCAGATTCTACATCGGGATGTGAGCGCAGGAAACATCCTGATCACAGAGGAGGGCACTGGAATGTTAATTGATTGGGACTTGTCGAAGCAAGTGCATAAGGGTGTTGAGGAAGGTCCAAGGCAACATTCACGCACGGTATGTTATCTGTGAAGATTTCTCATGGATTATGTGCTAATTTGAATTGTGTGCAGGGTACATGGCAATTCATTTCGATTTCACGTTTAAGGGAACCTCGATATACGGCTCATGAAGTCTCAGATGACCTGGAGTCATTTTTTTGGGTACTTCTATATCAAATTGCAAGATGCAGGAATATCCTGAAGATGGATCTGTCAAATGACATGCAACAGGTATTCGATGACTACATCAAGTTAAGTCATGACTGTCTTGTCAGAGGCGGCCGTGGCAAACTTATCTGCCTCATTGGCGGTAACCTTTCTCCCCGAATTGTCAAGGATCTCCTTAGGACCGCAGAAGGGCTTATCAACGTCCCCTGCACGAAGATAATTGAAGAACTACGCTCCCTTTTTCATGACTATTACCTCCATGTGGAAACACAATTTGAAACAAGTGCACAAACCCAAATAGAGATTGAAGAAATGCGGCGGGGTGATTCACGAGTCAAAGTGGCTCAGGAGAAGCTTCGTTCTTCTGAATTTGTATTATCAATCATGAACAAGTACCTCGCATCTAAATGGGACATCGAAGGCGACGGAAGCCTGGATAAGACGGATATGGGCCACGATGCATCGAAGAGCAGGGATCGGCGGAAGCGGAAGGCGGAAGATATCAGCTGTGAGGAGAAGAATTCAGATCAGATTCGTAGGTGGATGTTGCCACCCAGTTCAATACAGCCGTCAAGTGATGTAGTTTCATCGTGGAGCAAAGGGACGAGTAAGACACTATACAGTAAATCATCGCAGAAGCCAGTTTCTAGTTTACTGAAATAATAACGAGTTTGGGATTGGGACTGCCTCTCTAGATTTGTTTTAGATTTTGTTGTAGTGTCTGCGCCAATTGAAGTTGATCACCTGGTTTAATATCACCTTGTAGTCCTTTTGCTGCTGAGAGACGTATGCTACTCTCGGGCATCTTATCATTTAGATGTACGAGTCGCATTTGATCGCACGCGTGGAAACAGAATCAAATGACTTAACATGAACATAAAAAACGCAAAACTTGGAGAACAACGGCCGTTAGTGTTAGGAAGGCGTAAGGGTCGAACCAGAACGTCGCCCGAAAACCGACCGCCAACACTCTCACATCGACATAGGACAGCATGGCATATCTCCGTGTATACATATAAGTATAAGCACTCCTGTGGATTACTCTTGCGCGATATCTTAAAAGCGTTATAAAGCCTCTGCGTTTGAGTCATCGCCAACTTGAAATCCTAACTCAAGCATTTTCTCAATCCCTCATTCTCGTCTTCTTTCTTTCTCTCCCAGGCTGGATGTGCGGCACGATGTCAGAGTGCTCTGTCCGTTCCATTGAGTTGATATTTGTTGTCATGTTTGCGTCTACATGGTATGTATTATTTCTTGAGTTTTGATCAAATTCGACGCGAACAGTTAGTTGGCAGTTTGTAGAGGCCAGACACTCGTACTGGCAATTCAGAAGTGTAAGTTCATTAGAAAATTCCACCTTCCCCAATTATCGACTTACAATCAACCGTGAGTGATTCTCACCATGTTCTACTCGTCTCACAATATGTCCAAACCCAGATATTTCCCAGGAAGTCAAGCCCAAAAAGATTCACCTCGGCCGGTACCACTAAATGACCTTCGACGCTTGCAAAAGATTCGTCGGACCCACTACATCAGGAAAATGACATTTTGCTGGATTGGCTAGTGCCAGCCATTCCAGCCAATCCAGCAATCCAGATTCTCGGTTAGCTCTAGCGGGCTTGTCTGGATGCTTAGAGCCACTTTTCAAATGTAGAGCTACTTTTCAAATCTGAGGCTACTTTTCAAATCTGAGGCTACTTTTCAAATCTGAGGCTACTTTTCAAATTTAGGGCTACTTAGTCTAGTCATTGTTTATCGCCTTTTTTGGTTTTGCAAAGCAGTTCACAAAGCGGTTCGCAAAGCAGTTCCCAGATAGTTCAAATATTACTGACATTATTACTAAGCAGTTTACATGGTAATCTACGCGCGTGATGTTTTTTGATATCTAGCATGAATAAATCAGAGGAATATAATATAATATATTAAAAAAAATTACCAGTCAAGCTCGATGAAAGGAAAAGCCGCATGAGTGGGTCCCTTACTTACATGATAGTGGATTTGCGATTGCTCGATTATTTGTTCCCAGCGATCGCTGTCAACTCTTTCTGTAGCACTAACCCATTCTCGCACCTTTCTGCCCCAAGGTTCTTCAATAAAACCAGATCCCTTGACACCATCCTTGAACATCGTTAGCCCTCGCTCAACTGCAACTGTTACCAATGCCAGTGCTCCAATTTGAGGGCCATAATTGACTGGCGATTTTTCTATCCTTTGGAGGTGTTTTGCATATACTTTCGTGATTAAATCCGAACAAAATGCTACACGCGAACCCTGTTGGCAATGTTAGACAGTATGATACATCATGATATGACTTACCATGACATCTGGGTACTGGTAGATAAAGTGAAAGCCTGTGAGAGCAGACTCAGCATATTCGGCGCGCTCCTCCCAAGAAGCAAGTTCAAAGGATAGGTTGTCATCCCATATATCCATGACAGCTTTGCAGCCCGCCTTTCCGATGTTGCTGCTCCAGTTATTGAGTATACTATCGACCTGAAAGTCATAAGATCAATACTCAGTAAGGAAAACGATGGACGTACCACACCTAGTGTGATATCCATTTCCTTGGGCCCAAGCAGTATGTCTGGGTATACAAGACGCCATATCTCTCTAACAGTGCCCTCCACACGAGCGTTTGCGCCAAATGGGTCTTTTATGGACCCTGCCCACATTAGCAAAGATGGGATAAATGTGTTTCTCCATGTGTGCATATAAGCTGAACCACGTGGAAATGGTAGGTCTGCAACTGAGTACCTCCTTCGGGAACGCCTGGAATTGGCATCTTGCCAGTCGTGTTCTGTACCCACAGCTGCATTATTTAATGTGATACCCATCTGTACATCGATGAGCGATCTGTGTAAAATAAAACAATATAAAATAGTACCTGTGCTGTAGTCCATGTTCTCTGGCTACCATGCTCGACGTACTGGGATGCTTGAGATGTCGTGTTGCTGTCTTCATGGATCCCACTAACTCCTCTACTAGCGCAGTTTGACCTGGATGCCGTGACAGCACTTTTCATACCAGTGCTAGTGGGGACTACTATATATGATCAGATAGTGACAATCGATCGCACATAGCCTGAGAGTGACTTACGAGTTTCAATCCTTCTTTCCCAGTCAACATGGAGCCCCGTGGAATCAATCTTGCTGCGCTTGGGATCTCTCTGGCCATGGTAGGAATCCCTGGTAATTGTCATGAGAATGAACTGTGTATCCCAAATATACTCTTACTGCAGCTCCTTTCGCTTGCGCTCGTCGATCCACCCTATGGCTGTGGAGTTTACAACACGCGCCTTCACGACTTCACTCCGCAACTGGCCTGCGCTAGATGATTTCTTCTTCGTACGACGTGACATCTAATGACGTCAGTGATGTGTGGCGTTGTCAGTGGCGTTGGTGGAGTCAGTCATGTGAGAATCAGAAAATAATCTTATCTTACCATTCTCGCGCTCTGTTTTCCTTTTCCTTTACGCCGCCGCTGCCTTGGCTCTTCCCCTTCTTCCTCGTCTTCCGGATCACTGAAGCCAATAGATCCAAATTTGTTATTGTCGTCATCTTTGTCTGCTTGATCCATTTCATCTCCACCTGCACTGATGTTTGGGGCTGGCTCGATGTCTGTAAATGAAGCAGGTGACACAGTTGGTGGATAGGATTGTGCTTGCACACTGCTGTCCTCACTACCGCTGTCCTGTAATTCACTTTCAGATGTGAGGTCAGCTGGTCCACTGTCATTACTGATCAGTATTGGAGTGCGCGCTCTGTGATAACTCAACAGAAATACTTACCCTTCTTGGCCATGCTCCTCTTGGCCATGCTCGACTTCTTGGCCATGCTCGACTTCTTCAAGCACATCGCATAGACTTGGATTGTCTGCAGTAACCGCCATTCTGATAGAACGGTCCATGGTCTCTGTCTGTAAGGGATAATATTCAGTGCTCGGGGCCAGATCAGGTCTTGCAGCATGTTTTTGTGCTGAGAATTCAGCAAGCTGAATTCTGTCCTCTATGTTAGCAATACGATTGACTACTGCTCGATGCTGGGTGGATTCTATCTCTCTGGCAGTGGCTTCCTCTTCGTTCGATTTGGCTTTGTCTTCAGCTACCTGCCATGCAGTGCGGCGCTTCTGCTGAGAATTGACGATAATGTGCCCTGGGTGTGCCTTCGCATTGGCCTTGCATGTTGTGATCGGCATTATGGAAGAATGAGAATGAAGATAATTTGTCAATATAATCTTTTGGAGAAGGGGGACGAGTTCAAGGATTTGAAAGGTGTGAATTCCCCCCCTTCTTTTTATCAGCTTATATATCCTCTTAAAGAACGCAGCCTGAGGTTTAGATAAACCAAACTACCTAAGAACAGTGGTTATAATTCAGTTATGTTGGTCAGAACTATATATTGATTAGTCTTTACCTAGAACGGTAGTTATAACTAGTACGCGTTAGCTACATAGGTAAAGATAAGATAACAGAATACTCGCTTCAGTTATGTTAGTCAGAACTGAAGTGAAAAATACACTAAAAACATCCTTAAATACTGTAAAAGAATGTGCTTATAGTAGTAACCAAGACAATAAGGATTGTGTCTAATCAACTAAGGTATCAAGGTATTCACAGGAAAGTAAAATGCAGTCCAAGTGCTCAGGCTGCTTCACCGCACACAACTCGCTTATCAGTACCGCACACTTAGCGATTGATCCAAGTTGACCATTGATCCGTTTCCGACACCTCTCTGATTTCTAATCTCCCTAATTTACAATACCATTTTTACTGCCCCACTTTTCTTAGGTAAATGTCCGGTAGTACATGTAATCTCCTACCATAGCCTAATTCCAATAACTTCTGGCATCCTTGATGGTGACCTAGCCTAGTGCGTACCAGATCACATTCCTGTTGAGACGGGCCGGTAGCGACCGGATAGCTGAGGACCGGACAGCCGGACATCTGAAAGTGCGTCCATTAACTGATTTTGACCACAAGAACTGAATAGATAGCTAAAACCCTTTTTACAGCTGTGTTTATCAATTCCTTCAAGCCATATGATGTGGCATTCTCATAGACTCCCCTGCTTGTACTCAGGTTGTCCTGTCACTTTCAAGAGTCAACACGGCCGCACGTACCACATACGGTCGATTCATGCAAACTCCAATGCCCATTCAGATACAGGGCCAAGACAAAATCCCTCCAGTGTGACCCCTCTGGATCAGAATGGGCTGGATTATCAAGACATACCACAATATTCTAGTTCAGGTCCAAGCAGAAAACGAATTGAGCATGCTTATCTCACCGGTAGGTTTCTATCTCAATGCACTTCTCATTACGCTTCTGATATACATAATTTTTTTTTGTATTCTAAGCTGTTCCCTGTGACTTGGATGGGAACTTCCTACCGCCTGGAAGCATACGACAGGAAAGAACGCAAAGACCAAATACAGACTGGTCACCCTTTGACAATCAGACTCAGTTTATGATCGGAGATCTCCTATATCGCCGCATTGAAATGTCAGCATCCAATATAGATTTACTCATGAAACTATGGCTTGCATCCCTGGAAGATTCTGGCCTTGACGCATCTGAGCCATTTGAGTGTCATCAAGACCTATACGCAAAAATTGATTCCTCACCGCTTGGTGATGTTCCTTGGCAATGCTTCATTACAGGCTTCTCTGAAGATCTTCATGTGCCAGAGGATGCCCCGAGCTGGAAGCAGACGTTGTATGAAGTTTGGTATCGTGACCCAGACCTTGCCATATCAGCAATGTTGGACAATCCTGACTTCGAAGGACACTTTGACATGCGCCCTTATATGGAACTGGATGAGCACGGTCAGCATTGCTGGGGGGATATAATGTCGGCCAATATTTCTTGGAAACATTGTGTGAATATATTCAATTATCTTAAGACATAAACTAAATAACTGATAAGATCATATAGGATGAGATCTTTGCATCCAACGCTGATGCCTTCGGGGCTATGTACTGCCCTATTATTCTAGGGAGTGACAAAACTACTGTGTCTGTCGCCACAGGACACGTCGAGTATCATCCACTATACCTTTCAATTGGCAACATCCACAATACTGTTTGTCATGCGCATCGCAATGCCATTGTACCCATAGCATTTCTAGCCATTCCAAAGAGTGAGCCACTTCTTAATTATATTCAAATTTATTGATTAATAGATATAGGTGATCGCAGATATGATGATGACCCAGAGTTTTGAAAATTCAAGCGCCAGCTTTATCATGCGTCATTATCTGCCATACTCAAGACACTCCTACCGGGGATGACAAAGCCAGCCATCCGACGATGCCCTGATGGACATTACAGGCGTATAATTTACGATCTTATCGCATTTATCGCTGATTACCCTGAACAAGTGATGCTAACCGGAATTGTTCAAGGCTGGTGTCCAAAGTAAGTCTTAGATCGGATCCTCCCAATCTTACAGCACACAGCTAACAACACAACAGATGTATCGCTTTTCCAATTTTTCCGGACAACTTGGAAATGCCAACCATACCGCGCACACGTGCATTGACAGAGGAACTAGCTGAGATCTTAGACTCAAAGACTTTGTGGAATCAATATGGCATAGATGATGACATCATAGTGCGTTAATTTATCATGACATTTAATTAATGTCGCTTAATTTGGCAAATTTGAAGCCATTTACAAATGATTTCCCCCGCGCAGATATTCACGCGATGCTATCACCAGATCTCCTGCATCAAGTTATCAAAGGAATGTTCAAAGATCATTTGGTTACTTGGGTTGGTGAATATTTATTGCGGGAGCATGGGGAGAGCAAATCACGCAAGATCCTTGATGAAATAGACCATCGGTGCATCACAGAATCATTACTTGTAAGTTATCTGTCTTATGGTAATTGCGATCAAGTATTGCAGCTGTTCCGGCATTCTCAGGCATTCGCTGCTTTCCTCAAGGTCGTCGCTTCAAGCAGTGGACCGGTGATGACACAAAGGCACTGATGAAGGTATGTGATTCTTACAAGAAGAGATCTCATGCCGTTTGCCGACGTCAGGGCAGGTATATTTACCTTCAATAGTTGGATTTGTGCCAAATGAAATGGTCACATGCATCGCCACTTCCCTTGATGTTTATTACCTTGTGCACCGTCAAAACATCAATGAAGACTCTCTAAAGAACTTAGATCTAGCATTGATAAAATTCATAGATCTACGCGAAATATTTCGCATTACTGGCGTCCGTACAGCTGGGTTTTCCCTCCCACGACAACATGCTCTGGTTCACTATCACTCACTGATTGAAAACTTTGGTGCACCTGGTGGTTTATGCTCATCCATTACTGAATCACGCCACATCTCAGCAGTCAAAAAGCCATGGAGGCGTTCCAATCGATATCATGCCTTGGGTCAGATGCTTATGACTAACCAGCGTCTTGATAAACTTTCAGCTATGCACTCTGACTTTGTGGCGCGCGGTATGCTGCCTGCGGGCCACATCCTGCCTCAAAACATCTCTTATATATACCAGCCAAACAATGATACATCAAGAGAAGATGATGATGAGAGTGATGATGAAAACGGAGGGGCTGTGGACGAAAAAAATGTGCTTGGCCATGTCATCCTTGCACGCTTGCCAGGTGAGAAATACATCCATGCATTACTTCACAATATTCATTCCAATTAGCCCACGGGTATCCACAATCACTGGAAGAGCTTTCAAATGTCGTGAATGAACCAAATCTTCCCTACCTCACTCAATTATTTCTTGCGGATCAGCTCCACCTCAATGATACAAGCCTCCCTCCTATTACCAGCAAGATCTCTGTCTTTCATTCTGCTGTGGCAACCTTCTTTGCGCCAAGTGACCCAAGTGGTATCTATGGTATGCGACGTGAGCGTGTCCATTCGACACCATCATGGAAAGGAAAAGGACCAAGACGTGACTGTGCCTTTGTTGTTGAAGATGAGGCAAAGCCTGGCATGCAAGGGCTCAATATTGTGCGTGTTCAGCTCATGTTCTCATTCAAGTACAACAATATCGAATATCCATGCTCTTTGGTGGACTGGTTTACAAGGGTCTCAATAGATAATACTACTGGTATGTGGGTAGTACAGCTTGACGTAGAGGGCGGCAGACAACGCAAGGCCGTTGTGCATCTGGATGCATTCTTACAAGCAGCACATCTTATCCCGGTTTATGGTAGCAATCCATTACCATTACACAGGCTCACAGACTCATATTCTCTAGACACATTCAAATTGTTCTATGTCAATAAGTACATTGATCATCATGCACACGAGATTGCATTTTAATCAGTACTGTAGTTTTGTGTGGTACTATATGTTGAACCAGAATACTGGGATAGCGGTCTGACATCATTGTGATCATGCTTAGATAGCACAACGTGATGAGATCAAAATGCGTTCACAATTGATTAGATACTTAGAATATACATCTTAGATCAGGCATGTGATCAAGTCACATCATTAACGAGATAAAGCGCTCATTTAATTAGGTAGCCGAAATAGTACACATAAAAGCTACCGTGACTGTATGGCTGCTATAATAAAAGCAGTTGCTATCGCTCTATTGAATGCACCTAAGTCTCTACAACTAACTATGGGAGACTATAAAGCAAATGGCTCAGTCTTTGCCAGTGTGCGCCATCACCATGACAGCGCGCCTGGTAGAAGACAATATTAGTAATTGGTACCTATAAAACAAATGGCTACAGCAGAAGAATCAGTGAAGGCTATAGCTACAAGTGAGAGCAGTCCTAACCTCAGTCTTTGTGGTAGAAGACTGAGGTTTCAACTTACTATGCAGTAGTCTACTTTATTAGAATACGCGTATACTCATCCCGGCCCGGCATCTCCGGTATTGATTCATGTTGCATGCGCGCTGCTATTCCCAGATGGGTCTAATCATCCCCTTTGGACGGTACCTACTAAGAATCATGAGGTCCCTTTCACACGTCGCACCTGCTCCACTTCCATGCGCCTCACCACAGGCCATGCCTTTCTTGCTGAATACCAGGAGCGCTTTCACCCCTCCCTCCCAGTCACCTCTCGCACCTGCCCCTGCAACGACACTTCCTTGGCGACATTTGTGCATGTCCTCCTTGAATGCCCCTTGTACACTCAAGCTCGGGTGTATTGGATGCTTACCTTTCAGGACCTGGGCGACCTTACTCAAGTCTTCAACCATCGTGGACATGTTGGCAACCTGCTGGAGTTCCTCCAGGACACGCGGGCCTTCCCCAAGCCCGTTACCTCCCTTCGCCCTTGCGAGTGAGCCTGATTTGGGGGGAATTTGGTGACCAGTAAGTTCCTTTTTCTCTCTGGCTTTGCTGAACGGCCTCTGTTGTTCCCTGTGGCCTCTCTACTTTAGAAAACTACTTCGGTTTTTCCTTATGGGTTTTCCACCATGACTTTGTGTCGACTCCCTCATTGTTCATAGTAATTAGTAGCTACATTGTACCCTGATGTGGCCGCGCGATTGGGCACCGTCCCGCAAGTGCATAATAGAATTGATTCAAATAAATAAAAAAAAGCGCTGCTATTCCCACATATAGTAAATAAAATCTGGTGCCCTAGCCATTCCAGCCATTCCAGCCATTCTAGTCGTTCTAGCAAATGTCATTTTCCTGATGTACCACCACCCCAAAAGCCTTTCGTTTACTCTTTAAAGCTTTCTCTTCAGCCGTTTTCAGTGTCTCATCAATGCCCGAAACCTCTGCATTTCAAATGACTCTACTCTAGTTTTCTTTGCTTATTCTAAGACAATTTCTTCCTTGCAGCACTAGCCATAACGTGCATGAGCGCAGCGCAGGCAGACTTAAACATATCATAAGCGCACTTTACCTCAGAGGCTTATTTCCCAACCAGATCGCACACGGGTGTCTCCTAATAAAATAACCCTATGAGGCCGGATCTTGTTGATGGTTAAGCTCATAACTCCACCTGCCTGGCATCGAGTCATGAAAATGTGGAAACGCAGCTGAGGTTAGATAAGCGCTACCTAAACGGGTAGCAAGATAATTCAGTTGTGAATGGTCAAAACTGAAGTGTACAACACAGAAATAATGTCCTTAAATACTGTAAAGAGTGTGCTGTGCTATGGTCATGAAGGATTGTATCTTAATCATAAGTAATCATAACAAACGAGTGGAATGTCAGTAGGTATATTACAATGTCCACTTAACTCCGTCTTGTACCGGCAACTCCGGTCACCTCTGATCCGGTCTGGCCAACTCTGATCCGTTACCGGCTCAACATCCCCCCGTTGTTACAGTCTCTGCCAAGTAACCCCGTTTTCTTCACCCTCCCCAACGACAACCCCTCGTTACCACCTACCCTACACTTTCTGATCACGTCCCCATCCTGGGACCCCTCACGTGTCCTACTCCCGTCCCCGTGATTCACTTTGGACTTGTTGACCGTTGTTTACCTATGTTTGACTCCTATCGCGTTATCCTTTATCTCGTTATCTTTACGACCGGACACTTACTTAATACCCTATCAGAAGCCAGGCTTTACGCCCTCCGCCTTCGTATATTTGGGCCCACATGACTCTACGTTATCTTATCTTTAGACGCTCACTCGATTACGTATATAAGTCCGCTGTAACTACACTGTAGACCTCAGACTCGACTTATTGAATACATCGGTGCTTGTCTTCTGGACTTCCCTTTGAACGCTCTGACTCGACCATCTCAAGTACTTCTGGTACTTTCCGTTCAACATCGTCTTAGAGTACAGCCTCTTTGACTTTGACTCTTCCCGCATAACTCCAAGAGATCCCATTGGTCTCTTATCTGATACACGAACGAACGCTGTCACACAAGTCGTGTGGAACGTCCCGCACCGGACGTAACACCGTGATTAAGACAATCCTATTAGTCTAATCCAGAGACAAAGTCCATAAGTTTCGCTTGCACGTGTGGCTTCGTAAATCCGTCAGCGAGCATGTCTGCAGTGGGTGTTCTGATGAGTTCAATAAAGCCTTGCTCGACATATTCGCGGATAGCGTGAAATTTGATCGGGATGTGTTTTGAGCGTCTGCCAGTCACAGGATTGAGTGCTAAGTCCACCGCGCCCTTGTTATCGCCGTGTAGGGGAATCGGGTCGGAGACTTCATAGCCTAGTTCAGAAAAGATGCTCCAGTACCACGCGGCTTGATTTGCCACCTCGGCGAGTGCCATGTACTTGGCATGAGTGGTACTTTGGGCCACGGTCTTTTGCTTACGCGAAGTCCATGAGATCGCTGAGTCAGCAAGGAGGAAGACATAGCCCGAGGTTGAATGAAAGTCATCGGCATCATCTCCAAGGCTGGAGTCCGAATAACCGACGAGACCGGTCCCGTGCGCTCCATCGTAGCATAGCCGTAGGTCAGCTGTACTGTTTAGATAAGCCAGTACGTACTTGGCAAGTCGTAGATGTTGCGGGGAAGGGTTTGCTGCGTACTGCGCAAGGCGCACTACAGCAAAGAGATGTCTGGGCGGGTCCCAATTTGCACATACAGTAGGCTCCCAATAATTTGTTGGAAGTGTGTTATTTCTGCTTGAGTTGCCTGACTGGTGTACTTTACCAAATGGACCTCAGCCCCAGCAGGAAGAGGCGTGCGGGTGGGGTTAGTGTCCGCCATGCCAAAGCATCCTACAATCTCTGAGATGTACCGGGATTGGTTGATCTCCAAACGCTTGGCCGATCTGTCACGGGTGATCCGAACTCCGAGATAAGAGTCGATCTTGCCTAGATCAGTCATTTCGTAGCGCCGAGATAAGATACCTTTGATCCAGTTAACTTCATCGAGAGAGTCGCCTAAGATGGTGATGTCGTCGACATAGAGGATAATGATGACTAGTCCCTCCCCTTCTTGGCGACGACACACGTAAACGCCTGTGTCGGAATGCATGCGCGTGAAGCCGAGCTCTAACAGAACTCCATGGAATTGTAAGTTCCATGCGCGCGAGGCTTGTTTGAGACCGTAAATTGCCTTTTTGAGCAGGCATACCTTGTCCTCCTGACCTGATTCGACAAAACCCAGTGGTTGCTCCATGTAAATTACCTCATCCAGTAGCCCATTGAGGAATGCCGACTTGACATCCATCTGATGGATCTCCCAATCCTCTAGCGCGGCCAATGCTAGCAAGAGTCGCAAGGACTCGAACCGAGCTACTGGAGAGAATGTCTCATCGTAATCAATTCCCTGAATCTGAGTGAAACCCTTTGCTACCAAGCGCGCGCGAAAGCGACCATCGGCTTTGCGCTTGAATACCCACTTAGACTTGACGGCCTTACGGTCCGCCGGTAAGTCCACTAGGGTCCACGTCCCATTCTTGGCTAGTGCGTCCATCTCATATTGGCACGCTTCTTGCCAGTCACCTGCAAACTCCAATTTCATCGCTTCCCGATACGTTAGTGGGTCGTGATAAGCGGCTGCTGCTAGCAAAGCCTGTTCACCCAGGCGCCCTTGATCATCCAACTCGGCATTGTCTTTGCCGAAGTATCGTGGATTTCTGCGAGGGTTCTCTCGCAGTCTCCGAGGGGGCACGACCTGTGAAGCAGGGTCACCGGTCCGCTGAACCTGGAAAGTCCGGTTTCGTGGTGCGCGGGGTGGAGGTTCTTGCAGTGCGGCGCGAGAAGGCGGAGTGACAGGAATGGAAACTTGTGCACGTTGTGTAGCATCAGGGGAAGGTGTCCTTGGCGGACAGACCTCCCCTAGTCCCTGTGTAGAGACTGTCATAGGAAATGAAACTGCCAGGGGCCCCTCAAGGGCCGTGGGGTTCTCAGAACTAGTGGACGGCTCACCACTATCCTGAAATGGAAAGGAATGCTCATCAAAAGTCACGTCGTGAGACATGATGACCGCTCGGGTACTCTTATTCCATAACCGGTAACCCTTTGAACCCGGTTCATACCCGACAAACGTAGCCTCGATCGATCTCGGATTGAGCTTCCTGCATTTGTCCTCAGGCACGTGTACATATGCCTTGCATCCGAAGACCCGGAAGTACGAAACGTCTGGAGTGTGACCAGCACTCCAGAGCTCATGCGGTGTGCGCCAACCTATCGTGCGGGTGGGAGTCCTGTTGTAAGTATGCACAGCAGTATCCACTGCCAACTCCCAGAAGCCAAGGGACAATCTGGCGCCATGTAACATCGAGCGCGCCTTGTCAAGGATCGTCCTGTTCCATCTCTCGGCCATCCCATTTTGTTGTGGTGAACCCGGCATCGTTAACTTGTGCTCGATTCCCTTCTCGTCCAATACTGATCGAAGAGCGCCTGACAAATACTCCCCTCCCCGGTCAGAGTGTAGCGCGCGCAGTTTTTCCAAAGTCTGGGTCTCTGCCCAGGCCAGGAACTTCTTGAAAGCGGCTGCACACTGATCCTTACTCTTTAGGAAGTACACCACTCCATGCCTGGAGTAGTCATCGATAAACGTTGCAATGTAAAGTGTGCCTTGAATGGATTGGACTTGCATCGGCCCGGCCAGATCGCTGTGTACGATTTGAAGTAGCCAGTCCGATCGCTTGTGAGAAGACTTGAAGGGAAGTCGCGACTGTTTCCCGAGTTCGCACCCGGAACACGGCGACTGATCGTGATTGATCGGAGCATCGAGAGTTATACCTTTTACAGATTCATGGTATCGCTTCAGGGCATCGTATGACATGTGCCCCATGCGATGATGCCAGATGTCGATAGGAAGTGAAGTGCGCGCGTGCGCATTGAGGCCTGCCATGGAGGTGTCCAACCAGTAAAGGTTCGCCTCCAAGTAGCCTCGTGCTACTGTCCGGTCTTGGACTGAGATCTGAAAGTGATTATCTTGGAACAAGATCCGAGCCCCCTTTTGGGCAAGAGCGTGCGTTGAGATGAAGCGCGTCTTCACGTCTGGAATGTGTAGAACGTTATTCAGCATGATTTCGGACTCTTTGTTCCCTACAGTGGTAGTGAATACCACAGTCCCAACCCCGATCTGCTTCACATTAGAGTTGTCACCTAAGCGCACTATTCCATGTGCGAGCTTGTATGTCGTGAAGTCTGATCGATGCGGGGTAATGTGATGAGTCGCACCAGAATCCATCATCCATCTGGATCTCTCAGCCGAGTACAGGGCAACACAGAGCTTGTCATTGTCGTCGGCTACCTCTACAATCGATGCCGAAGTGGTAGCTAAGTGAGCGTTCACCACCTTATTGGCTGACGCTGCCTCTGTTGCCTTCTTGTCCTCTGCATCCTTCTTCTTCTTCCGACACTCCGTAGCCTTGTGCCCGCTTTTTTGACAATAAAAGCATTTAATATTGGGTTTATTTGACTTGTTTTTGATGGGTGCGGCTTTGTTGAGTGACGCGGAAGCTCCGGATCGCCGACCTTCCTCATTGAGAATGCGATCTTGTATGACCTGAGGTAAGAGGCCCGACGGTGCACCGGAAGCGAGTATCGTTGACGCGACGGCTGAGTAAGACTCGGGTAGAGCCTTGATGAGGATAAATGAAAACTGGAGATCGGAGATCTCCATCTCGTTGTTCTTGAGACTGATGCGAGCTTCATTCAGCTTTTGTAATTGCGGGAGCATTGGCGAGGAGTCGTCAAGGGCAGTGCCTGTGAGGGACGCCCAAGTGTTGAACATTGACATAGATCCAACTCCTCCGTAGACACGGTGCAGCTCATCCCACTTAGCCTTACAAGTAGCAAATTTAGTGTTGTCTGCTACAGCCGTCCAGACGTCCTTCTGAGTGTAAACTTCAAGGACGCCTACGAGAACGCCTTCCTTTTCGTCCCAGTCTGCTGGGAGAGTAGGAGGCGGGGGACCGACTAAGTGGTTCCGGACGCCATTCATCCGGAAGATAGCCATCATGTGTGCCAACCAAGTAGGCCAGTTTGCTCCATCGAGGATCTCGATCGTGGCTGAAGGTGGGAATGAAAATGTAGGGGCCATGCTGCTAAGCGACGGTTTTCAATCTGAGTGGAGCGTTAGACCCAGATTATCAAGATCAGACCAACCCCGATGTATCCAACTGTAACACTCTGAACTCGGAAGTCCAGTCCCTTGTTAGGGATTACTCACACGTGCTTCAGCGTCGCCACGCTACCTTGCACAGCTCGTGCAAAGCCCGGGTGAGGGGCCCAGTCTACACCGATCCACCGGTTCCAGGAGCCGGGGAATGGGGTTCTACAAGTGAACAGAGGCTTGCCTTTTCAGGAGATATCAAAAAACGCGTGATCTGAAAAGGAAGCTTGTGTAATAAAATGTCGATCTTCTTCTGGATTATTCAGTTACAGCCAGGGCCCATAACCTGTGGAAACGCAGCTGAGGTTAGATAAGCGCTACCTAAATGGGTAGCAAGATAATTCAGTTGTGAATGGTCAAAACTGTATATTAATTAGTCTTTACCTAAACGGGTAGCAAGATAACTATGCGAGTAATGTTAGCTATACGTGTGGTAAAGATAATCTAAGTAAATACTCACTTCAGTTGTGAATGGTCAAAACTGAAGTGTACAACACAGAAATAATGTCCTTAAATACTGTAAAGAGTGTGCTGTGCTATGGTCATGAAGGATTGTATCTTAATCATAAGTAATCATAACAAACGAGTGGAATGTCAGTAGGTATATTACAATGTCCACTTAACTCCATCTTGTACCGGCAACTCCGGTCACCTCTGATCCGGTCCGGCCAACTCTGATCCGTTACCGGCTCAACAGAAAACACGCCGTCGCTAAACTTAAGAGAAATAGACTTGCGGATCGAGTATAGGGATAAACATGATGGGATATTCCACTCTTTCGAGGAGCTAAAAGGAGTGAAGAAAATGAATAAGACTTGAAAAGTCATATATGGAATTGTTAGGAGAGTTCGGAGCTCTGGGCCTGAAACCTTCCTTCTCTACCGTTCTGACCCGTCCTGTCTTCTCGCACGTTCAACCACTCACACTTTGTCTCCAGCGTACTTGCCGGCTCACTTTTCACCTCTGGACTCTTGTCACACCTCCATGCTTCAACTCAAGAACTACCTGCCGAGGCACCCTACTACAAGCCCCTTTCAGGTTGTCGACTCATGCCACAGTCACCATTACATCGTCTGTCGTCAAAGGATGTGGTCCCTGCCACTTGGGGTAGTATCGAAGGATGGGCATTGACGTGCGTCATGGACTACTTTCTTGTGCCTTCATCGGGTCCCTCCTTATACCACTTACATCCTTACATATTAACCTTGGATTTGGCTCGTTTCATTCTGACCGCACGTATATTGAGATGGGTATCTTATCCATAAAATACCAGCTTTGTCTAACCTCTTCATCCCATTGCGTGCCACAGCCTTCGAAGGTAGCGAATGGTCTACCAAGTTTCAAGAGGTTTCGACATATTCGACGTATCCGACGTATCTACGGATTCGACACATTCAGCTTCATCGACGCATTCTGCATCCTTCTTTCTCCCAAACCACCACCATCAAGCTTGAGCCTTGCTCGCTTTGGGGTGTTTTTGTTAGTTAGATTGTACTTACAAAACCAAGTTCTCCATCCTCTCTCTGCGGGCCTCTTCAGCCCATAAGTCTTACACACGTTATGTCCGGCGGCAACGCTGCCAATCCTATTGAGGTGAGTTCGTCGTCGTCGGCGGACTCATCCATCATCGTCGCAGGGGCACAAATTGTGACCCCGTCTCCTCCTCCTCCTTATGTCCCACCCCCGCGTACTGGGGGTGAACACCTTGCCCTTGGGGCTTCGAACCCCCTCCACTTCCCTCCCGAGCTCCCATCGGATGAGGCTGTCATGGCCTACCTCCGACCCATGCTTTACGACCCGGTCGACATGCCTGACCGGGCCATCTGCCTCGACTCCGCTGCCCACGAGCGATGTGTCGAATACCTCAACGAGGCCCGTCGTCGGGACCTCCATTCAGTTGCTGAGAATAGCATGGGCTATTCTCTTTATTACCTTGCGGCCGCCCTCCGCATGGAAGAATCCACAGACATGGGCATCACCGCTGCAATGCTCGAGCGGTCAAACAGCATTACTACGGCACTCCTTGATGCTGGGATACAACACTCAGGTGAGATCGCTTACAACACTGGTCTCGAACCAGTCTCCTGGGGCAGACTGCTCCGTAACATTCTTGGGGCTGCGACGCGGGGTCTACTCCACTCACCCTCCGCCATCTCCCTCCTGGACTACCACGAGGGGGGTGAATTCACTGATGCGGTTTCACTACCGCATGGGGCCGAGGTCCCCCAAACACCTCTAGCACATTTACAGGCGATGGCGGCTCAGCTCCACCAGCTCCTCAACGGCAGGCAGTCAAATGCCCAGGCCCACATCGATGGCCTTAGTGCCCAGATCGATGCATCCCTCCGCGCTTCCCTGCGCGCCGAATGGCTGGCTCAAGTGGCCACGCCTGAATTCCTTGACGAGCTCTGTCTCACCTTACGTCAACAACTCGAAACCGAGGTTGCCGCTGAGGTCTACACGGCTCGAGAACAAACCCGCGCGCGCGTCCAGTCCAAACTGGAGGCCCAGATGTACGCTGAGGTCTCGCAGGAGATCTCTGCGTACCGACTTCAATACTCGGCTGAGCGCCACGCCAAAGCCCGCGCCGAAATCGACCTCTTGGCGATCTCCCCGTTGGCCGACCTGGATCAGACCCCATGCTCCGCGGCTAAGTTGTGGACATCGAAGAAGAAGGCCCGCCGCGAATCCCCGACGACGCCCACCCGCTCGCTTTCGCGCGGGCCCCCTACCCCTCCCGCCCGGTCTCCCGCGCCTCCTCTCGATCTGAGGACCTCATCCCCGAGACCCAGCCTGCCGCCCTGATGGCAGTTTCTCCCCCCGTGATTTCGCAACCACTGGAGGAGTTCTTCCACCCGACCACGGCCTCTGGTTTCGACACTGCGTACCATGGTACCGCAGCGTCCATTCATGCACACGAGGAGAGATGCCGGGCCCTGAAGAGGGCCCTCGAGCTGAGTCCTCCTCCCTTTCGTACCTCACTGAGGTACCTGCTAACCCTGTGGCTCCGCCACCCCCCTCTACCGACCCCCTCGACCGCATCGCGGCCACGCTTGCGCTCGTCCTGGAGCGCATCGACCGCCTGGAACGAGGAGTTCCCGCTGCCCACCTGCGGCTCCTGCCGCCCTCCACGACCCCGGCTGCTCGCCCTCGGCCTGCCGCCCCTGCTCGTGTTCCGCCCCGCCCCCTGCCCCTGCTACGACCGGGCCGGTAGGTGCGACCCCCCCGACAACTTCCACGTTGTTGGCCCTGCGACGATGGCCCAGCAACTTGGGCCGTGTCCTTCGCCCAGGCCGCGACAAGGCCCAGGGCGCACCATGCAGGGTGCACCCAACCCCGATCGGCACCGGCCAAGGCGCTGCCACCTCCTCACGTGCGCGCCCGCACAGGAGCACACCACCAAGTGTCGGTGATCCTGCCGCCGCTCCCGCAGGCACCTTTGCGCGGCCTACCCCGCCCCCCAACTGCTGTTGGGTGCCCGACAGGCTCTTTGCACAGGCCCCTTCGGCCCCCACCTTCTTTCTGGCCGCTGGTCCGTGGCGCCGGCCGATCTGAGGTAATTTCATCTTCACTTTGCTGGAGTTCACCCTCTCCAGACCTCCTGCCTTACGACCCGCGCTGTAAACATTCCCTGGTGGACACTCGTCCCCACCCGCGGCTGGGAATGGTTCCAGCTCCGCGATGTCTACGTCTCCGCGGGCGACGGAGTCATTTTCGACCCGGCCACCCTGCAGACTGAACTGCGCCGCAACGGCCAGTTCACACACACGCTCTTCCCGTCCCCTCCGCGGTGGCAGCAGGAGCCCACCAACATCCGTTCGGCCCGCGCGATGGTTGTCTTTGCCCTTCACGGGCTCTCCCAGGCCGAAGTCGCCCGACTCCTGTGTACACCTACGTACATGTTTGGCCGCCTGGCTCGACTTGTTCACGCCGGCCCGCGCCCACTCTCGTCCAATGTGGCCGCTGCCACAAACTGGGTCACTGCACCCAACAGCTGAAGCGAGCCAACGGCCGCCACGTCTGCTCCCAGCCGCTCGACAAGCCTTTGTGCTACAAGTGTGGCGGGGCTCACCCCTTTGCGGAACACAACGTCCGCTGCACTGGCCCCCACAAGGTTGCAGGTCAGTGTGACTGCTCATTTAAGTGTCTGTTGTGTGGACAAGTGGGCATCATGCCCGCTCCGCGAAATGCCCCAAATGGGGTCCATTCGCTGCACCGCCACTGGCTGACACCCCAGAGAACTGGTCGGGCCCGTCTGTTGCCCCTGCCCCGTCCTCGGCGCCACCCCTGGGAATACCCAGGCTGCCGCTGACCCGTCTGGCTTCACCACCATGTCCCGCCGATCACGCCGACGCACCACTGCTGCCACCACTCCCGCCGCCCCGGCCGCTGTTCCACCACTGCCGGCCCAGGCCGCTCCCGCTCCGCTTGTCGCGCGCCCCGACGCACGCATGACTACCACACGGAAGACAACACGGCCTCCTGTTCAGGAGGCTCCGAGTACGTCTTCCATCTCTGAGTTTACGGCTACCCCTGGGCCCTCTGCTGGTCTTGCCTCCTCAGATCATACGCTGTCCCTTAGCCCGCGCCAACTTTCGCAGGCTGTGGTTGACGCTGCCCCTCCGAGGCTCCGCACCCGCGCTGGTCTGTGCAGCCTCCTGGCTGACACAACTGTGCTGACGGCTCGCGGCCACCAACACCTCCGATTCCTGCTCAAGTCCTCGCGCCACAGCGAGGCGGCCACTGAGCTACACTTCTTCGACCTCCTCATTGGTGGTCGTGGCGACGGGGCCTCGGTCCACGCCCGCATCAACCCGGAAGAGGACGACGCTGTCGACCTCATCCAAGCACTTACGGCCCTCCGCGCTGAACTCAAGGTGCTGCCGCCGCCTGCGCAGTCCCAAGACCCTTTCCGGATCACATATGACTGAGTGCTCCATCCTGAGCCTCAACATCCAACACAGTAACGTGAACCTGCACGCTGTGTTGAATACTAACTCCCAGGACCACATTCTTTTGGTACAGGAACCCTGGTTTGGCCGAATGGGGTCTCCCGTTCTGACACCATGCCCACGGTCAGGATACCCTCGGTGCCCCAGCCCACCCTGGCTGGGATTTCTTCTACCCTTCGCTTCTGGCGCTCTCCCGCGCCAAAACTCTTATCTATGTGAGGAAATTCCACCCTCACCTCGCTAACGTTCCCTTCGCCACCCAGTTTTCGACGCGCCATGACGTGTGCACACACCCTTGCGTGCTGGTGGGTGATCTCAGGATTGGTGCAAACGTCCTGCAGATCATCTCGTTCTACAATGACGTCCGGGACCCGACCGCGCTTCAGGCGCTGATGTCGATTGTCCTGGATGACACCCCCACCGTACTTGCCGGAGACTTCAATCTCCACCACCCGGACTGGGCCCCACCTGGCTCACTCACTCCCACCTCCTCTCCACCTCCTCCTTCCTGGATTGGGCCGCAGACCAAGGCCTGGACCTGGTCTCCACCCCTGGCATCATCACCAGGCGCGCTGCTAACCACCATGGCAGCACCCTCGATCTTGTCTGGGCCTCGCTTTCGCTTTGTGCCAGCAGTTCCCTTTCCCCTGTTGCTCTAGACTGGGCTGCTAGCTTGGGCTCTGACCATGCTGGCCTGCGCTTCTCTTGGCAACATTCTCTGATGGCTCTCGATCCTGCGCCGCCTGTCAAGTCGTACGTCACTACAGTATCTGATGACACGCTCACTGCTTGGCGCGATCACCTGGACCTCTCCTTGCCGCCCATCCCCAGCTGACCACCTCGGCTGAGGTCGACTCCTTTGCCGACGCCCTTCTGGACGTTCTGATCACGACAGCTGACGCACACCTGGCTGTCGCCTCCACGCCTCACGCCAAATGGGCCAAGTGGTGGAACCCAGCCTGCACACAGGCGGTTACCACACTTCGTCACTCTCAACGCGACCCTGCCGCTAAGGCCCTAGCTTCTGACGCCTTACGCCACGAGATTCGACAGGCTAAGTTCGCTTGGACCAACGAGGCAATTACAACTCAGAACGTCTGGGATGTTGCTGCTTGGCGTCATGGACGACGCATCTCCATAGTCCCGGCCATTCGCCGTCCTCACGGCCCTCTGCTCTGGGATCGCTCCGCCATCGAGGAGGTCTTTGTGGCCCAATTCTTCGGGTCTGAATCCACCCCGGTACTGACCATCTTTCACGACAACCCTCCGCCCATGCCTACACGCCCCTGGGTGCCTTTCACGCCGGACGAGATTGCCGACCACTTACGCAAGACCTTGTCCAAGTCTTCCCCTGGCTTCTCCAAGGTCAACTGGAGAATCCTCAAGTGGGCCTGGCCGTCAATAGACGATCATGTCACGGCCCTCTTCAATGCCTCCATCCTCATCAGACACGTGCCCGCCTCCTGGAAACGAGCCCTTACGGTCGTTCTCCCCAAGCCGGCGCGACCGGACTACAGCCTTGCCAAGGCCCACTGTCCGATATCCCTCTTGGAGACATTGGGGAAACTCCTCGATAAGTCCCTCGCGAAGCGTCTCACGTCTGACATCGACAGATACGCCACCCTCCCATCCACTCAGTTCGGCGCACGCTCTAACTCGTGCTGCCTGGACTCGGCACTATCCCTCGTCCATGACATCACCCGCGTCCAGGCCTCTGGCATGGTCTGCGGGATGGTTCTCTTTGACGTTTCCAGATTCTTCAATCATGTGCACCCACAGCGTTGCGCAGCCATTCTCTCTAGGCTCGGCTACCCCCCACAGGTATCGGCTTGGGTTCTCAGTTTCCTGTCCGATCGCACAGCCTCCCTGTCGTTCAACGGCACCGTTGGCCCTCCACACCCCACGACGATTGGGACCCCTCAGGGCTCTCCCATTTCCCCCGTCTTGGCCACACTCTATGCCGCCCCGCTCCTCCATCTAGCCGCGTCCTGGATGGGTTGCCAGTTGTCCATGTACGTGGACGATGGCCTCCTTTTCACCTGGGCGCCGACTTGGGATGAAGTGGTCTCCTCACTGAGGCGACACTACGTGATCATGATGGACTGGTTGGCCCGCGCTGGCATGTCGGCGGACCCAGCGAAGACCGAAGCCATCTTTTTCTCCCACACGCGCACGCGGAACCTACCCCCGCGCGAAATCTCTCTCCCCTGCCACGATGCGCCTGACTTTATCGTCAAGGCAGGGGCCCAGGTGCGATATTTGGGCTTTTTCTTCACCCCTTCTCTCTCCTGGCGTCCCCATGTAGACATTATGTGCCGACGTGCCCGTGCGTCCATCCGCGCACTGCAATTGCTGGGCAACTCCGAACGAGGTCTCTCCACCAAGAACTGGAGACTCATCCTCAACGCGGTCTGCCTCCCGGTGTTGACCTACGGCTCTCAGCTGTGGGTCCACTCTAGGCAGGCCCCTGCACTCATCAAGAGACTGCAACTCGTCTCAAATGCCGTGGTCCACAAGATCACTGGCTCGTTCCACACTGCACCACGTGCGCCTCTTCACGAGCTGACGCGAGTGCTCCCGATGAGGTTCTTTGTTGAGAAGTTGGCGGATACCACGGCTCTACGGTACGCCTCCCTCCCTGTCCACTCCCAGCCCATCCAGCGCCTCTGCGGCACCCTGGACGACGCCCTCATACACCCCCGACGCCGACACCACACCCGGGCCTCTGTGCCCACCGGGCCTCGCCGCCTCACCCCCTGCAAGCTCTTGCCGACCGCGTTCCCCCGCTCACTGGGGTACCCGATGTCCTCGCCTTTGCACCGTGGGAACTCCCTTCCTGGGGCACGCGAATCCACTTTGTGGGAACATGCCCCCCAACCGTACGTCTTGATGAAGTCTGTGCTCTCCTGGCTTTGCCCTGCTCTGATCTGGCCCTTATCCATGTGGCTACTTCACACTCCCGCGCCAAACGAGTTGACAAGAAACTCATCGGCGCCGCCAGCGCCGTCCTCATGGACAAATCGGGCAAACCACCAACCATTGGGTCTGTGGCACTGGGGGCGTTAAGTCGGAAGTTGACTTGTACGCCCTCAACCGCACCCTCCAATGGCTGGCTTCATATTACGAGGGCCGCATTATTGCCCCTCGCCTGATACTCACGACTTCCTCAAGTTCTACGTTGGCAGGACTTCGCACCCGCGACCCCCGTCGCTTCACCGGTGACTTTGTTTCATCTCACAACGCACTGGCTAAATTACTTGCAGACCACCCCCTCCTCGACATCACTTTTATGTGGTGTCCCCCTTCACCCCGCTACCGCGCGTCGTCCCTCGCCCCTAAAGCTGCGGACCACGCTCGTCGCCTGCACAACCCGGGCAACCTCGATGAACCCCCTCCCCGCTCCAGTGGCGTGCCCTGTCACGCCTCCGCGCCTATGACAACTGGCGCGTGGAGTGGCTTCGTTCTCGTTCCCTCGACGCTGAGGCTCAGGCCGGTCACAAGGCCTACAGCATCTCCATCCAGGGTCCTCCCACTGGTGGCAACCATTCCCTTTGGACGGCGGCCACTTGCAAACGCAAAGACAACCCGTTCACCAGACACACGGTCTCCACGGCCTTCCAGCTTGCTACTGGCCACGCCTTCATTGCAGAGTACCACGAACGGTTCTTCAAGTCCCGTCCAGAGGCCGACCGCCTCTGTCACTGCGACGGTGTCACCCCTGCGACGTTTGCACATGTCGCCCTCGATTGTCCATTACACGCCCAAACACGGACGGAATGCGACATGGACCCCAGCTCGCTGTTCGATGAGCTCACCTGGCAGCAGATCTTCAATAATCGCGCCAGAGTCACCCAGCTCCTGGAGTTCATCCAGGCTTCGAGGGCTTTCTTCAAGCCCATCCACGCACGCAGGCCCCGTGAACCCCCTTGATGGGGGTCTCTTCTGGACTTGGACTTAGTAAGGACATTTTCTTTTACTTTGAACAGTCTCTTTCTTGGACGGCCACTCCACATACAATATCCCTTAGGTTTTTCTCTTAGAGTTTTCCGCCTAGCATGTCCCTGTAGACACGGCATCTCCTGTACACCCTCACAGTAGTTACATTGTACCCTGATGTAGCCGCGCAATTGGGCTGAGTCCCGCAAGCGCGTCAATAAAGTCGAGTTAAAAAAAAAAAAAAAAAAAAAAAATCGACGCATTCTGCATTATCGATGTTAACAACACTCGCCGCAGACCAGTCTCACCCATTTAGATTTGTGTGCTCGAGCCTTCAAGTGTAGCAAACGGCCTACCAGACTTGCAAGGCTACTAGTTTGTCTCAGCCTTATGATTGACATTCCCGTCGCAGAATCTTGCGGGATCTCTCTCCGCTTCGAAATCAGTCTCACGATATTTACAGGATAATAAGCTTACCAGGTCTTTGGCCAGTATATAGCTTGTGTCTCGACCCCTCCATAGCTCTCAGTTTTGCATCTTTCTTTTGATGAAACTGCCGGGTGGACAGTCTTAACCCAGCGGGCCTGAGTCAATTTTATATGTAACTCTAACCCTGACAGTAGTGTTCGCTACGGGTAGGCGCAACCCGCCGGGTATGTGGTCAGGGTACATGCGGGTACGGGTCGGGGTCACATCTTCATACCCCTCATGTGACCCCTACCCGCAGACACCCAACCCTTACCCGCCAGAGCGGGTAAGCTGAAATTGGAAGGGCGGCAATGAGGGTGGCAATGCATGTGGCATTGCACCAGCCACAGAAAAACTATACAGTACATGTATTGTAGATACTGTATACAGACCCAGTGGTCCCATTGCATACAACTCAGGCTCTTCTATGTTTGGGAGCTTGGATGAAGGCCAGTTATGTAGAGACTGCTGATTTAAAGTATGCAGCATCTCAACCTGATACCAAAAACAATGAAGAATGGCCAGATGATGAATGGATTATAGCTTAAGTAGTACAGTGTTATTCTAGGCTATCAGACTTAAAATGTAAATATCTACCCTTACCCGCAGGTATACGACCCATGGTGTACCCGTACCCATAGTATGGCAAACCCGTACCCTTGGTGTAAGGGTCCGGGTACATACGGGTACGGGTACGGGTCCATGTGTTTTTACCCGCGGGTTACCCGTGGCGAACACTACCTGACAGTCATTCATTTTGGGGTGCATGCATTAAACTGGCCTTTTCTAAAGCATGTGAGATGAACATCACTTTTCAGGCCTCTGTCAATGTGCCCTATATCTCGAACACGACAACTGTGAGTTTTGCCTGTTGTCGTCGACGCGCCGAGCGTATGAACGTCGTCCCTACCGGATGTAGAAGAGGAGGGAGAAGAAAGGCTAGACAGTCAAGACCGAGGTTAGCTAATGATGTGAGGGCTTGACATCGAAACACTTGAGAAGGCTGGGAAGTCGTTGAGATAGTAGTAGTTATGAAGAGGGTGTGTTGACTGCCCCAAATGGGACAAAAAGAACGTAGGATATTTCAGATAACAGTAGAGTCAGTCAGTCACGCGCTTCATACTCCGACAACAATCGTACAATCTCCCGTTTCCCTAGGGCCAATGCTTCTTGAGATGGCGTCCGACCATGATCGTTCTGCACGTGAACATTCGCCCCTCGTTGTACTAATAATTGTATCATCTTCAACTGACCGTACAGTGCTGCAAGATGCAATGGAGTCCATTGTTCCTGATTCCTTGGGTCCACAATCGCGCCGTGGTCTAGTAACAACCGCGCAACTTCGATGTATCCGTCCACTGACGCCGCATGCAATGGCGTCGAGCCTTGATTGTCCCGGCAATTGATTTCTGCGCCGCGCTCAATCAACAAGTTCGCAATTCCAAGACTTCCTCTAGCCGATGCCACGGCCAAGGGCGTTAAGCGATACTCATCCCGTTCATTGACATCTGCGCCACGATCAAGTAATGATCGCACAATGTCGAGGCGTCCATTCTTCGTTGCGGAATGAAGCGGAGTAATTTCTTCATTTTCTTCTCCTTCATTTTCCTCTTCCTCTTCCTCTTCATCTTCGTCAGGGGCATTTGAACCCATGTGATTTATTGGTGACTGTGCATCATAGAGATGCGCATCTTGTAGTGGTATGTTCCATGTAGTCGGGACCATGCTGTCACGAGAGGTCATGTCTTCCATACGCTCGGCTAAGGCGCTTGCAACCTTTTCTTCCGCGTTGTGAGATGCCAGGTCAAAAGCAGTCTCTTCGGCGTTATTCCGTAGGTTAACATTAGCTCCATGACCGATCAGCAACTTGACAGTGTTGAGGTTCCCATTGTTTGCAGCGAGGTGTAACGAAGTCCAGCCAGCGCTGTCGCAACTGTCCACAGACGCGCCACTGTTGAGCAATAATCGCACGACATCATCGTTTCCGATTTCTGATGCTGACGTCAATGGCGTCGAGCCATTGTTATCCTGGATACTAACATCCGCGCCGTGGTCAAGCAAGTCCTTCACAACATCGAGATGTCCAGCGCGGGATGCGAACCGTAATGCAGTCCGGCCGTCGTTGTCGCGGATGTCGATGGATGCACCGTTGTCGAGTAATAGTCGCACGATACCATGGTAACCGTCTACTGATGCAAAGATCAACGGCGTTGCACCATTGTTGTTCTGAGAGTTTACATCCGAGCCCTGGTCAAGCAACTCCTTTACAATATCGAGATGTCCAGCGGCGGATGCTGACTGCAATGCAGTCCAGCCGTCGTTATCACGGATGTCATAGGATGCACCACTATCGAGCAGTAATTGCACGACAGCATGGTGCCCAAATCGTGATGCATCCATCAACGGGGTCCACCCGGACTTTTCCTTCGTATTCACATCTGCGCCGTGCCCCAATAATATTCGTGCAATTTCAGTTTCGTCTCTTCTTGATGCCTCGAATAATGGTGTCTCCCCCCACTTGTTTTCTATGTTGGCCTTCGCGCCGTGCTCAACCAACAATACCACGATATCACGACGCCCGCTTACAGTTGCTCTGTGAAGCAAACTGTGGCCATTGTGATCTTGGCAATCCACATCGACACCTCTCCAAAGAAGCGACATTGCGATATCAATATGTCCCTTCGCCAGCGAAGCGCCCAACGCACTCCCGTAATTTCCGCCCCACGTATTCATGTCCTGTGGGTGAGCGACCATCAGCCGCTCTGCAACTCGACAGAATCCACACAGTGCCGCATAGTATAGCGGGATATTGTCCGGCCGTGTCGGATGTGTGGTGGACATGTGCTCCCTCCAAGGATAGTCGATATCGTATATCCACACCCACGTCGCAAAGTATGGCTTGTCCGGGTCGAACAAACGCTCCATCATGTCCTGTATAGTGGATGATGCAGATACATTTTCAAACTTGGAATGTTCTACCCAGTGTTGAGCGGCATACAGAGCGAGTGGAAAGTGTTTGATTCGATCTTTGTCGACCTTATCATCTAGTTGGAGAAGGATACTGAGGGAAATTTGGGCGAGAACTGCATGTGCTGGTTCAGGAAGAATGTGAAAGCGAGAGAGAATCTCTCCCGAAGAGGCGAGGCGATTTGATATCAAGAACTCTTTCACAGAGAAATGGGAAAACTGAACAACTGGAGAGCCGTCCAGATTGACAATGGTTATAAGACTGAAACATGCAGATAAGATGGCCTCTTGTGCATCTTCAGGGCGCCAATCCGCGTGGTATTGGGGTATCTGTCCAGTGCCAAAATGAACAGCAAGAACCTCGGCGAGTTCTTCCACACGAAGTGGACGAACAGACACTGCGAGGCACTGGAAAATTCTTTGGGCATATTCTCGTCTTTCCTTGTTGATGCTTAGCAACGTGCGCTCGTAAGTTTCTTCCAAGGTTTCAGGCAATTCATCCAAAGCGCGCCTTAGCGCTGCTGGAAAACAGCGACATAACGTTTCGAGCTGACAGAATACCCATCGAAACCTGTGTGATGTCGTGAGAACCGAGTAAGAAGGCGCCTCAAAAGTGTGGGCGGGCTCACATCCCGTCGGCTCTCTGTGAGAGCGTGTCAATCACCAGATTCTTATCCTCAGTTCTCCATCTCCGCATCTTCCGGTCTGACTGGACGACGAAATTGATGTAATCCATGATATCCTTCCTCTGTCCAGTTTCGTCGTGGAGAGAGACCGTATGAGTTGCCAAAGGTTCAAGAACATCTCGAATGTCAGCTTCGGGCCGACTCGTGACGCAGATGTGTAGATTTGGAAGTTGTAACGCGACGAGATCCTCGAAGAATTGAAGGATTCGGTCACGAGGGGACATGATGCCAGAGGTGTTGGGACACTCGTCAAGGGCATCCACAATGATATAAATCGCGGGCCTATGAGGCAGTTCAAGCATCTCCTTCAAGCATCGCAAAAGAGCATCGTCATCAGGTTGCTGCGACCCAGCGTTGTATCTTGAATACAAGTCAGAAAGAATGGCATGACATGGATCGGATTTGGCGCTGAGTTGAGAAAGGAGGGACGTAAGCAAGCCCCGGATATCTTGTTTTGCAAGATCTCTGAAGTCAAAATAGAAATATCCCATCAAGGCCAATCCTGCATCGTGTAGGACATTGACTTCTTGAATGACGGTGGAGCTAATTGATGATGTCAGTGGATGGATGGGAAGAGCTGACTTGGTGTGACGCCCACCAGAGGATACTTTTCCCCGACCCAGCTATAGAATCGGGTAACACCGCAACCATAAGCGACTGAAACAGATGGCAAACCCGAGAAAACTCTTACGTTTTCCGTGTATCCACAAGAGGGAGCCAGCCGTTTGCCATTTCTCAAATGTACTACCTCGGGTAAACCAAGCTGCGGTCCCGGAGTGGTGATCTCTCCGCGCAATGTTGTGATTTTTTGATGAGTCGGGAGGAGAGAGCCAATTTCGGACATCCTTTTGCAACTGCTCACCTGCGAAACATGTTCAGAATCAAGGGTTACGAACGGCAAGAGTGGGAAATAACCAACGCTTCATCTTGTTTATCTCATTTGCTGTCTCTTGTATCGTAACTAGCAACCCGCAGTCAGCCTCCCAAGAAACAAATACAGCAGCCTAAGTAAGCTGAACATACCCAGAGCTTGTCTTATTCCATCCGTCGATGCCCTTCCGTCTACTCGGACCAAAAGTGTCACAAAATGCGACTATCCAGCGAAAAAAAAAGGGGTCGCTTACCGTCCATGACTGTTTTCATATTGTTCATCAAACCGTGAACAACTTGCAGCGTCTGGACCACAGTCAACTGGGCCTCCTCCCGGGTGAGTCTATCCAACCTCTGGAGCACAGCCTCGATTTCACTCTCCCCCAAGAGTTTCTTTGCGAATTTCTCTATCGAGAAAGATGAACGCGGGAAGGATGTTTTACTAAAACGAGAACGCGCTTACTGAATCGTCCCTGCTTTATCTGTTTGGTCGCTAGAGAAAGGACAGAGAGAACTTGGACGATTATCTTCACAATTATGTCCGACATCAAAGGAGTGACGGTCATTTCTGTATAAACGTGTAGACGTTTGAGGAAGTTCCCGACGCATTCAAAGAGATCCATGAGGGCATCGTAGCTGGCACTGACGCCGCTAGCGGCCTGATCGATAGACCGAAAAAACCCAAAAACTCACAAATGATCCTCACAGTTGAAAGGATCAGAAACACGTACGGTAATAAGAGCATCTATACAGACAAAGATTGCTTTTGCGGGTTGGAAGGGTGTCTAGTGGGAAAGCATAAAAATTAGAGTTTTGCAAGACAGATCCATGGCAATCCTGGAAGCCTACCAGGCTAACAGCTTCGCCGAGAATGCCTGAAAATGCATGGAGAACCTGCACCACGGGGCTAAGCCAGCTGATCAATTTCCGATCTCCCTCTCGATACTCCGTGAAAGCCTTGGCGCTGTCTTGAAGTAACTTCAAGATAGCGTCGGGTGAGTCACAGCTTCGAAGCTTGTCGGCGAAAGGATTAGGATTTTTGGTACCATGGAGGTCTACGCCGGTCTGCTTGGAATAGTCTTCGAAAGCATCAAGGATCAATTGAAAGTTTGAGGAGGATACCGATTGGGAGGACATCAAGGAACGTGTTAATTAAGCTGGTAGTAGTAAGAGTTCAGGGTGTTGCGGGCAAGCTTTAGCGCTTGATAACCGCCATCATGAATGTGGCCTACAGCCATTTCCTAGAAATGTGGATGCTGGAATGAGCCACAACAAGTGTTGAGACGGGCCGGAAGTGACCGGGTTGATTAGAAACCGAGAAACCGGACAGCCGGGCATGGACTGTGATATGATAATTGAATCATTGATTCAGAGACAAACAATTTGTTACACCCATCCTCATGTTCTCATACCACCACCATCTCCTTCGGATACTAGTGCTGGGTGCCCCAAAAATCCTCCTCCTTTAACTCCGTTCCTGCCTTGGCAGTGGGGAAGTCCTCTGCTGTTGCTCCTGCCGCCCCCTACTGAAATGATGGCTCAGGCCCTCACCTCAGCCGCTCAGGTGTTTCATGATGCCTAGTTTGCTATTGAGTCCTCCTTTTCTGCTGATGATGATGGTTTCTGCGTTTCTTTGACTGCTGGCCTCCTCACTCACTCCTCCCTGACAGCTCACCTATGTGGCCAGGGGAGTTCCTTCGTAATGGGCATCTCTTCAGCTCTTTCTCTCAACAGACCCCCCCTCCTCCCTCTTCTGTATTGACATCCCTGGTGGATGAGTTTGGCAAGCTTATTTCTGCCTTGGGTGTCCTGGGTGCAAAGATAGACCGGTTTGCTGCCTAGTACAGCAATCCAGAATGGTAACTCACGCGATGTAACCAAACCCACGTGAGGCGATCTACACACACTTAGAAAGCTGGGAGTTGGATACGATAATGTGATTAATCACTCGATTGCAACACCATTCATTATTTATGTGATAAAAATATGTAAAATGTGTTCATATGTGTTGTGAAACTGGTCAGCATACTGGAATCCAGTTTTAAAATGTGAAATTATGGTTGAGGGAAGCAAAAGGGATTGATACTTATTCATCACTGGAAGGATGAAAAAAAAGACAATCGTTAAGTGCGAGGCTGGTAAGAAGCAGTGACGGAGAACAGCGACCCCAATGCGCTAGGTGAAGACAAGGGGTTACAGCTTGACGTTCTCACAGCCTGCCTTGGCGCTGATATCGGTGCGTCAACCAACAGTTGTCTGGCCAGAGGTGTCTGTTGAAAAAATAACAACATTCAATGAATGAGCCCATCTTGTGAATACGAGAAAGGTGAAGGACCCCATGTTATTGAAATACCTACATTGCTGAAATGTGGGTAATAAATGGTTCCCCTCTTTGTAAGGCCGTGTTTTATTCAGGGCGACACCAACTGGGACGATGTGCTAACACGAAAATAAATAAGGTAGAATAGAGTGATGGGTTCCGTTTAGAGCATTATTGTCGACAGGTGAAGGATTAACGAACCTTGAAAGCCGATTTCAACTGCGGATACCATTTCATTGCTTCCTGCATCGTAAAGTTGTTCAACTCGTGAGTGAGCATGATAGCCCCGACCGTGTTGAACTTGCCCACGGTCGAGCTGTGAACGAACGAGTTGTAGAGCGAGTCCACCTGAGAGGGTACGGCGCGCCAATCATTCGAGTCATACTTCCACATGATCGTCCGTAGCCCTAGAGCATTAGCGATTGCACGGATCCGGTCCTTAACACCACAAGAAACGCGCCATTGTCAATCATCCTGAATATTCTTGTAAGAGACTACACTCACGTCAACGTCACCATAGGGAGGGCGCCAGCAGGTCGGAGTAACGCCGACGACAGCTTTCACGGCTTGCAGCTGTGCGCAAGCTTTACAGTCAGTACGAGTACGAGTACCACTAACCCCAACTAGCCAAACTAGACCACGTACGGAATACCATAATTCCGCAAACGCGTCACGGCTCTGAAACGCAGTCACTGGAGTAGAACACATCAGCATCAGATCACATCGTGAACAATCATCAACAGGGTCACCAGAACTCACTATAATGATGTGACCATGTGTCTGTCACCCATAATCCGGTAATCAGTTCCGGTGCTTAATGAGGAAAACATCCAGTCAAAAAAGACAAGCCACTCACGAACGCAAATCTCATGCCCATCCGCGAGCGCCCGCTGTGCCTCCCGCGGCCAGTTGAGAACATTACTCCCAATAAAGTACATTGTCGCCTTTTGATTCTGGCTTGCCAGATAATCGTAGAATGCATTGTGGGAACAATTCGGCCCGTCATCGAAGCCGTACCCCATCGACCTGGGCTCAGGTATGCTCGCCACGTCTAGCGGCAGCCCCTTCAACTTTGGTTTCGTGCATTGAGTCTTGGTCCACCCTGTATAATCAAGAGACGATAAGCTCCGAGTTCTATTTTTAAGGTTGGGCGCGCGCTAAGACATCTCCCTCCACTTCAGGACTATACAAATAATGCATGGGTGGTGAGCTAAAGCCGAGCACATTACGCGTGTTCGTGCCTTGAGCAAGGTGCATAAAAACGTTGCGCCAACCTCTTTATCTCCAAGCGACCTGATGGGTACAAGAGAAAGGGAAACCACTCACAGCAATCCGGGTCTTTCTGCGAATTATAATTCACATTGGCAGTGCTGTCGCCGGGCTGCCCCTTTGGCTGAATGTTAGTCGGAATGCTACCGGAGATCTTCGTCCACATCGCTTGACCGGCACTATCATTTGGAAGAAGGGTTGCAGGCTGCCATATTGGCGGAAATTTGTGAATGTACTGTTCCGATGGAGGGTAATAGTATGGGGTGCACTCTTGATTCGGATCTAGGCGCCAAAAGGTGGTGAGATGAGCAAGGAAAAGGAGGAATTTGAGAGAAGCTGCGAGATAGGACAAAAAAAAATAAGAATGCGCACCAGAACGTTTGGCTTTGGACCACTTAGAAATGTGGGGTTGCGCGAGCACCGACGACGCTGCAAGGAGTGTAATGAAGAGGCTAAGAGCTCGCCAATCGAACATCTCGAAAGACACTGGGCACCACTGGGCGCAAAGAAAAAATGTACCTTTTTGGGGCGGAAGGAGGCAAACCCACTTTTAAGCGTTAGGCAATGGGTCATTTCCCAGAGTACTTGCCAGCAGGCTGTGACCCCATAAGGCATCGCGCTTTGTTTCGCTAATAAATTAAGTTGTAGAGCAGCACATGTCAAGGCAGACCTTAAGCGAGGAATGCCCGGATTTTTCTACCGGTTCAACGTCTTCCGTACCAGTCCTGACAGGGTGTGTACAAAACCAATTAAAAGGATTATTCAGGAACGAGTTCGTGATGTGAGATCGAACTGTCCCGCATTTGGCCCTGCATATACGGCTCACGCCTACCAATGACACCGATGGATTGGCACTCTCAACGCTAAGGGACGCAATATAGTCTGAGTCTGCAAAGGCATGTCAATTGCATCAGTCGATCTGCCCAGATAAACTCGTTCAAGGCTTAGATAACATCACACCGTTCTCGTTTGTTTCCAAGTGTGACACTACAGGGGCCCCATATTAATGAAAACAGTTGAGTGTGAGTATGGGTGACTGAAACCCCGCAAGGAAAATAAAATCCAGCAGAACAGGTGGTCAGATCATCAAACATCAGAGATATGTGGTATGTAAGGATGCCTCTACCCGTTCCGGCCCGTCCTGCCTTCTCGATCGTTTGTCTCTCCAGACTAGTTCTTAATTCTTTGTTTCATTGCGTGCTACAGCCTTCGAAAGTAGCAAACAGTACTAATCTTCAAAAGCTTCCAATGTATCTAACATTGTAAAGCAGCCCTGACGAATTCTGGAGGAAAGATTTGTTGAGCCGGTAACGGATCAGAGTTGGCCGGACCGGATCAGAGGTGACCGGAGTTGCCGGTGCAAGACGGAGTTAAGTGGACATTGTAATATACCTACTGACATTCCACTCGTTTACTATGATTACTTATGATTAAAGATACAATCCTTTATGACCATAGCACAGCACACTCTTTACAGTATTTAAGGACATTATTTCTGTGTTGTACACTTCAGTTTTGACCATTCACAACTGAAGTGAGTATTTACTTAGATTATCTTTACCACGCGTATAGCTAACATTACTCGCGTAGTTATCTTGCTACCCGTTTAGGTAAAGACTAATTAATATAGTAGTTTTGACCATTCACAACTGAATTATCTTGCTACCCGTTTAGGTAGCGCTTATCTAACCTCAGCTGCGTTTTCCACAAGATTGAACGGCCAATATGCCTTTTTTAAGAGAGTTTGGGACTATCCACAGCCCCTCCTGCCTCAGATCAACACCGCGCACGTCTCCGACGTGATCGATGTAGCTACTGGGACAGGCGCTTTGGCGCATGAATTCGCCTTCTTGCCCGATGTACGGGACCGCAACGTTCAAGTCTTCGCGTGCGACATTTCCTCCGCGTACCCTCGAGTAGATAGACCTGGGGACAGGAAGATAACATTTTTTCAGCAAGATGTCACCAAGCCGTTTCCGAACGAAATGCTGGGAACGATCGAGCTTGCCAACTGCACAGGGGTGGACTCGGAAGATGGCGTTACAATACCTGCATGACCATAAAAAATACTTACAACCAGGTGGGCACCTGATCCTGCGAGACTTTGATCCCATTCTATATAGTGATGAGAATCTTCTAATCTCCCCTCCACCATTTTGGGGAGAAGAACCCAATGCTAGGGCTCATATGCCAGTGCAAGGTAAGTCTACCTTAGTCTCATTTACACTGGCGCTTCCCTCGAGCGAAACTTTGTCAATAAGTGAGAACGACGAAGTGAGTCAACTTTTTATGCTTAGGCCTTGCTACAAAAATGGCCGTTTTTCTCCAAGTTCCGTGTTACGTTTATGTTAAGCCTCGGGTTTTGTCTCCACCCAAATGGACTACAAGGCGACACTACCAAATCAGGTGATCAACTTTAATTCATGCAGACTAGGGTTGCGGAAAATATTCAAGGCCAATAATTTACTGGTAATTTACAGAGGGTCTAATGGGAAGGTGGTAATTTACTGGTCTAGGGGCTCTTCAAGAGCTTCTGGAGGGTTAGGAGCAGCCACAGAAGTGTCACTTGATGGTTCATCAGAAAGAGCTGCTGCAAGACACTGAGATGACAGATCAATGGTTGGTGAGACCTCGAGAGAATGTTCAGGATGGAACGTCTCAAGATTCGGCTCATCCAACCAGCTATCATTCTCGTCGTCATCCGGATTCTCATCCAGTTTGCCATCTGACTTCGAAAAGAGCCTGTTCTTGATATCAAAAAATTTCACAGACAGTTTTGAATTAGCATGCAAGCGAGCCTTTGATGACAGCGAGATAAGCTGTCAAGAATGTGCAAATAGATAGTTATGCTGTTTTGTAGTACTGTCATATCTGAGTCACGTGGGCATGTAACCTCGTAAATAATTACTGCGGCCCAGTAATTTACTGGTAAATATTGGGTTGGGAAAAAGTACCTATTTTTTCCGCAACCCTAATGCGGACACCATAACAAAATCTAAAACAAATCTAGAGAGGCAGTCCCGATACCAAACTCGTTATTATTTCAGTAAACTAGAAACTGGTTTCTGCGATGATTTACTGTATAGTGTCTTACTCGTCCCTTTGATCCGCGATGAAACTACATCACTTGACGGCTGTATTGAACTGGGTGGCAATCTCCCCCAACGAACCTGATCTGAATTCTTCTCCCCCGAGTTAACATCTTCCGTCTTCCTCTTCCGCCGATACCTGCTCTTCGATGCATCGTGGCCCATATCCGTCTTATCCAGGCTACCGTCGTCTTCGATGTCCCATTTAGATGCGAGGTACTTGTTCATGATTGATAACACAAATTCAGAAGAACAAAGCTTCTCCTGAGCCTCTTTGACTCGTGAATCGTCCCGCCGCATTTCTTCAATGTCTATTTGGGTTTGTGTGCTTGTTTCAAATTGTGTTTCCACATGGAGGTAATAGTCATGAAAAAGGGAGCGTAGTTCTTCAATTATCTTCGTGCAGGGGACGTTGATAAGCCCTTCTGCGGTCCTAAGGAGATCCTTGACGATTCGGGGAGAAAGGTTACCGCCAATGAGGCAGATAAGTTTGCCACGGCCACCTCTGACAAGACGGTCATGACTTAACTTGGTGTAGTCATCGAACACCTCTTGCATGTCATTTGACACATCTATCTTCAAGATATTCCTGCATCTTGCAATCTGATATAGAAGTACCCAAAAAAATGACTCTAGGTCATCTGAGACTTCATGAGCCGTATATCGAGGTTCCCTTAAACGCGAAATCGAAATGAATTGCCATGTACCCTGCACACAATTCAAATTAGCACACAATCCATGAGAAATCTTCACAGATAACATACCGTGCGCGAATGCTGCCTTGGCCCTTCCTCGACGCCCTTGTGCACTTGCTTCGACAAGTCCCAATCAATTAACATTCCAGTGCCCTCCTCTGTGATCAAGATGTTTCCAGCGCTCACATCCCGATGTAGAATCTGAGCCCTCTCATACGCAGCAGAGTGAGCTGTCATGACCCATCAGCATACATTCCATGAGTAACAAACGAAATTGCTTACCTACGATCGCGTCCCGAATAACTTCGCACAACTGTCTTGTTGATTTGAATGCGCTAAGAGGCTTTCCAAGGGTCTCCAACACCAGTCGATAGTGAACATATGGATCGACGTGCAGCTGCCCAGGACACCACTCATGTTCACCGTCAGGAATTCTCAGATAGTCCTGTGTCCTTGTCCTTTGTGTGGCAAACGAGGCGGTGGCAGTGCACTCAGGTGACACAGGAACGTCACCTGCTGGACCCAGTCTTGGTATGTTGGGCACCTGTGCGTCGTGTAGCTTGTGATATATATCACCTTCCTTTTGAATTCCAGGAAGGTCGGTCCTCCAAAAATCCTTGAGGTATACCAGATTTGTACTTGCGACGTCAAATGCGATATAGCCGAATGTAGAGCGACCAAATAGACCTCCTGTATCCCATACCGCGCCCGGTGTAATGTAACCTCTGAGATCTCCATCGGCGCTTCGATCGTCGTGAACAAGGAACCTCCGAAGATCTGCCTTCTTGGTGTTCTCCAAACCAGGGTATCTCTTCAGTTTAGGAAGTGCTACCTCTGCTTCGTCGTCTGTCACAGGAGTAACAGTGCTGTCATGGCCACGCTCGACGTTGGAGAGGAAATTGAATCTCCAGATGAATTCGAGGAGGGTGTCGGGTTGGGTAAGCCACTCGAATGATTCTGTGTATATGACGCCACTGCGATCCCATCGAAGGAGGCGACCCCTTTGGCCAAAAAGAAAGATCGAAAAGGAGAAAACGCGGAATTGAGATTGATGAAGCTCTAAGGCATAGCCAATCAACTGGCGGCAGATTCGGTAAATGGTATCCATGCGGCTCTCCAACTCATCTTCGACTTCGTCTTCCTTCAGGTCATCTTCCTTGCCCTTGTCCTTGTCCTCGCCCTTCATCCTCTTCATCTCTCTGAGAAAGCGGAATATATCCTCATTTTCGCTCTTGTTCACGATCCACAAGTCGGCCAATTTCCAATTCAATGACTGTAGGTTTCCCGTGCACCCCGAATAGATGGAGATATTGGGTTTCGAACGGCGTGATTTGTCTCGGCGAGAAGTGGTATTGATAAATTTCAGTTTGGGACAAATACCAGATACCTCGATTGCTTGAATCTATCCTCGTTGTAAGTGTGGAAGTATGCATAGATTAAATGGAGGAGTCGACTTGCAAATTCGTCTTCACGTTGTGAGATGGATGAGTGGGGAAACAATATTTCATTTGTTGGTCGTCTTTCTTGTGCTCCTGAGACAAATTCTTTTAAAAATTCGTTTACGGGCACGGGTCCGACGAATCTTTCGCAAGCGTCGAAGGTCATTTAGTGGTGCCGGCCGAGGTGAATCTTTTTGGGCTTGACTTCCTGGGGAATATCTGAGTTTGGACATATTGTGAGACAAGAAGAACATGGTGAAAATCACTCACGATTGATTGTAAGTCGATAATCGGGGAAGGTGGTATCTTCTAATGAACTTACACTTCTGAATTGCCAGTACGAGTGTCTGGCTTCTACAAACTGCCAACTGACCGTCCGCGTCGCGCGTTGCATGAACAACAGTGATGCACGTGCTGCACGTGCTGTGGCAACGCGCACGATAGGGTTTTTTTTTTTTTTTTTTTTTTTTTTTAAAATCGAATTTATTCGCGCTTCAGGGTTTGTCCCAAGTCGCGCGGCTACTACGGGACAGAGTAGCTACTAAGTGTACGATGGTAACTATTTTGGTAAAATAGTGAATTGTAAAACCACACTTGGTGGAAAGGTCTTAATTGAAAGAGTGGAGATAAAAGGGGGGAAAGAATATGGGTTTGGTTAGGGAGAGGGCAATCAAAGATGGTGTTTCAAAGAGAGTGCGTGTGGTAGGGTAATGACTGTTCGTGAATTTACAAACTGGGACTTACCTGATGACCCTTGCTCAACTCATCCAGGCTTGCGAGGTCGTAAGGAGGCAGGTGGTGCCGTGAAGGCACGGGAGTGTTCTATAAAGGAGAGTAAGTCCTCTGAGAGGAACTTATTGTTGAAGATGGCGGGCCAGTCCATGGGTGTAGACCGGGGGAGTAAGGTGATGCGGTAGCAATGTTCCATGCGGGGTAGGTCATGGAGGGGGCAGTCAAGCAGGACATGTTCAAGGGAGTAGGGGGTGGAGTTGTCACAGTGGCAGAGGCGATCAGCCTCAGGTTTGTTGGGATGGAAGCGTGCAGCGTACTCTGCAGTGAAGGCATGGCCTGTGGCTAGGCGCATGGCTGTGGATGTGGTAAGCCGGCCATAATAGATCTTGGTTTTGTCACCAGGGGTTTTTGACCGGGGTTTAGTTGCGGCAGACCAGAGGGGGTGGTTGTAGCCTGAAGGCGGGGTGGGGAGGGAGATGGTGTAGGCTTGGTTGTCACTGGAGCCAGCAGTAGCCCGGAGGCGTAGCCACTCCTGGCGCCAGTTGTCAAAAGCCCGGAGGCGGGATAGAGAGCGGAATTTGGCTGGGGAGGGTCGCTCATTGAGTGCAGCTAGGGGGGAGGTAGAACACATGTGGGTTGCTGCCTTCCTTGATACGAGTGCGGCGCTGTAAGTCTTCATTGCGGGTACCCACATAAATGTGAGACGGGTGTCTGGATGAGAAGAAAGAAAGTTGGATAGTGAGCATTGGAAGAGAACGAAAGGACCTGTAAATCGTTTGGGGTCTCGAGCAGGAAGGGAAAGGAGAAGAGAGGAAGAAGAGCACGTAACGTAGATGTGGGCTGGAACTGCCCCTGTAGAGTAAAAGTCGCATAACCATTGCATGGTTTGCGCCATACCGAAGATGTTGACGTCGGTTTGTGTCAGCCCTACTCCACAGCACCATGCCATTGTGTACTCCCCTCGACATTCAAGAAGGGTCGATGCCGAGGCACCAACCAGGGTACGATCACGCCGGCTTCTCTTGTGGAGGATGGGTGATGTGTGGATTAGTGACACGTCAGCGCGTGGTAGGGCCATGAGCTCCGCTATCTGCAATTGGCGGTCTTTTGGGGGCACAACTCCCAGCAAGCTTACTTGTCCGTCCCAGGATGGCAGGTCCCAGGGGGCAAGTGCAAGCACATCAGCAGTGTAGACCAGGTCAGGGGTCCGTGCTGTGAGAGTGGTCAGAGGAGTGGGGACCATGGGTGGGGAGGTCTTCCTGCGGGCCCGTCGACGTGTCCCAAGGGACTCATCTGAGGGTCCATGTAGACGGAGGGAGATCTGTGAGGAGGGGGGAAGGGAACGGATCCGGAGGGAAGAGACATCTGCGAGTTTGTGGATGTACTGTTTCATGGGAAGGAACCGGATTAGCTCATGGAGGGGGGCACGGGGTGTGGTGTGAAAGGCCCCAGCTATCTTGTGGACAATCTGATTGGTGACTCCCTGTAGGAGCTTGATTAGTCCAGTGGATTGTTTGGTACCTATCCAGAGTTGGCACCCATAGGACAGGACTGGGAGGCAGATGGCATTAAGGACAAGGCGCCAGTTAGCCATAGTGATGCCTCGGGCAGAGTTGCCTAGGGCAGAGAGGGTGTGGATGGAGGCGCGTGCACGTCGGCACATGATCTGTACATGCGGGCACCAAGAGAGGTTCTTGGTAAAGTAAAAACCAAGGTATCGAACTGAGGGACTGGGTACAACCTTGAAGTATGTGTTGTGTTCCGGGTCTGGCAGCCAGATGTGAGGGGGAGGGAGGTTCCGGGTCCTAGCTCTCGAGAAGAAGAGGGCTTCTGTCTTGTCTGGGTCAGTGGACATCCCAGCCCGGGACAGCCAATCCAGTACAATGCGGAAGTGTGCCTCTAATGAGGTCGTGACATCGTCCCAGGTGGCACCCCAAGCAAACAGGAGGCCGTCATCCACATACATGGATAGACGGCATCCTGTCCACTTAGCAGCCAATGCAAGGAGGGGGCTCGTGTAGAGTGTGGATAGGACAGGGGAGAGTGGGGAACCTTGTGGGGTGCCGATGTGGAGTGGGATTGGGGGCCCAGTGGTGTTGTTGAATGAGAGTGAGGCCGTGCGGCCAGTGAGGAAGGAATGTATCCAGCCAGACAGGCTGGGGTGGTGGCCCAGTTGGGAGATGATGTGGGCACATCGAGCAGGGTGGATGTGATCAAAGAAACCTGATATGTCAAAGAGGACAATTCCACAGACAAAGCTGCGGGACTGGGCCATGGTGACATCATGAACAAGTGAGAGAGCAGAGTTGAGGCAGCAGGAATGCGCGCGTGCCCCGAATTGTGCAGAGGAAAGAGTCTGGTGTGTGTCAATGTCAAATGTAAGGCGTTTGGCCACGCACTTTTCCAGAAGCTTGCCAAGGGTCTCCAGGAGGGAGATAGGGCGATATGCCTTGGCAAGGGAGTAGTCCAGTCGGTCAGGCTTAGGCAAGACTACTGTAAGCGCAGCCTTCCAGCGGGAGGGGACATGAGACAAAGAGAGTGAGGCATTGAAGAGCATGGTGATCCATGTGCCAATGGTATCCCAGGCATCTTTCAAAATAGCCCAGCTGATCTTAGAGAGGCCCGGTGCAGAGGTGGACTTAGTGCGCATGAGCAAGTCGTGGATCTCAGACTTGGAGAACAGGTGCCAGTCTCTCTGAGGGAGGGCTGGGGGGTCATCCTGGAAGGACTCCGGGACAGGGGATGTTTCAGTGCCAAAGAAGCGTGCTGCCAACACGTCTTCAATGTCCAATCTATCCCACAACAGGGGGCCATTTGGTCGGCGAAGAGTGGGTATGTTAGCCGAGCGGCGCCCTAGGCGCCACCGGGCTACATCCCAGATCCCTTGTGTCGCAAGGGCCTTGTCTGTCCAGTCACGCTTAGCAGACCGTATCTCCTTACGGAGTGCATTCTGTAAGCGATGCTTCTCAGAATGGTCCCCAGGAGGGGTGAGGCACAGTGCTGAGACAGCCTGGGAACAAGAGGGCCGCCACCAGCGAGAGCGTTTTGCACGAGGGGTGATGGGTTTTGACAGCCAGAGGTCTGCTGAGGAGGTGATGGCATCCATGATGGTGTCTGCGAAGCAGTCAACCTCATCAGGAGTAGCCGGAGCGGATAAGGGAGGGAGGAGGAACTTAAGGGAGTCCAGCCAAGCTTTGTGATCAGCCTGCGAAACTTCTAGTGAGTACCTGAGCCTAGCAGGTCCAGGTGTTTGGGCTAGTATGTCATGTCGCCAGACAAAGCGGATGCCTGCATGGTCAGAGCCAAGGGAGGCTTGCCAGTCAACCTGTGGGGTGGATAGGGTGTTAGTGCACGTTAGAGCTGAGCTGGTCCAGACTAGGTCTAGGGTGCTGGGCATCTCGCGCGCATGTCCACATCTGGTTATGACACCTGGCGTGGACATGAGGGTAAGATCCTGACCCGCGGCCCAGTCTAGAAGCTCCATGGCGTGGGGGGAGGTGGTAAGTCCATGAGGGGACCAGTCTGGGTGGTGGAGATTGAAATCCCCTGCAAGGACCAGGGGGTGGTTGGAGAAAAAGAGAGTAGGAAGAGAGTGTGTAGTGCGGAGGGGTCAGCAACATCATTGTAAAAGTTGGCCAGTCGGAGGGTGTGCGGCCCAATCCGAAGGTCAGCAATCATCAATGAGGGGTGGGAGACCATCTCCTGTCGTATAGTGAGGGTGGCGGAGAAAGGAGTGTGTGTATCATTGGGTTGGAATTTCCGAACGTAAATGATGACTTTGGCTCGCTGGCCAGGGGTCAGTCCCGGATAGTGAACATCCCAGGAGGGGTGGATGGCTGCCCCCAGCACATCCACCCCAGCATGAGCTACATCCGAGCGGGCAGTACCAATTCTGGAAAACCACGGTTCTTGGACAAGAATGATGTGGTCAGACTTGTTTGTGTTGAGCAACGCGTGCATGTTAGCATTGCGGCGTCGCATGTTAACACTAAGGATGGAGATGCGTGACATGATTAGTGAGTTGCATATGGGTCTTGCGAGCTGGAGGGCTCGCCGTTGCTCAGGATGTGGGCATAGGCAACATAAAGGAAGCGCATTATGTCTGTGTGTTCAGGGGTATCCTGTAGCAGGGAAACGAGGTGGAGGCAGTTGCCATTGCCACCAAGGAGCTTGTCAGTGAAATGGAGTTCTCGGTAAGCATCAGTAGTGCAGAGGGATTTGCGAATGAGGTCAAGGTGAGCAACTCCCATGTCATTGAGCTTGCCCGCAAGGGGGCCTGTGAAATTAATTAACATGGCTGCCTGAGCAGCACGGTTGAGTTCTACCACTCTACCATGTTCAGAGGCGGTGGGGTTAGGTTGGGGGATGGCATCATGGATGATGATGTCCTGGGGTGAGCAGGGAAGGGGGGTGGAGGGGGTAGCTAAGGTATGTGCTGGTGAGCAGGAAGGGAGGGGTGGTGGGCCCTCGGAGGAGCCGGGTTGGGCGGGGCCTAAGATGTTATCTGTCATGGTGATCAAGGTTGACAAGGGAGGGTGGGGTGGTGGGGCAGGTCGGGCCTTGGGCTTGGATGTGGTCATCCTGGCATCAGGGCACGCCATTAGGATCATTGGGGGGGCGGGGTTGGATGTGGCCTTTTTCTTTTTGGCCAAGGTGAAACCATCAGCCTCCATCTGAGCACGCTGTTGGCCCAGTGTCGGCATCACACCAGTAGTTGTGCCCTGCACAGGGGCTGCAACGTCCTGGGGAGCCACAGCATCTGGGGACGCCATGCCAGTGGGTGATGCGGTTGTTGGTAGGGGAGCAAGGGGTGGAGGTGCCCATGCACCACCTCCACGCTTGGTACAGTGCGGTGAGCGTGCATGGTGTCCAGTGAGCCCACACAGGAGGCATTTGAACTTGCAGTCGCATCTGCCTGCAATTGCATGGGGGCCTGTACAGACAGCATCATGCACAGAGGAGTGGTGGTCCCGTCCACAAATGTGGCAGAGCACCTTCGAAGGCGGGAGCGGGCAGATTGGCTTCCCAGAGTGACGGTTTAATGTGTTGGCACGGTGGCCGACACGGTGGCAGCGACCACACTGGGTAACAGTGGGTGCATCACCACAGACGACCAGGCGGACAGCACGGCCAAACATGTATGTTGGTGTCATCCTGAGGGAAGTCAGTTGTACAGGGGTGAGTCCCACAACAGCAAAGACCACTGTGTGTGACAGGGCGGTGATGTTGGCAGGATTGATCTGCCAGCGGGGAGGGGCAGGGAAAAGGGCCTCCCGGAAGATGGCGTTCTTCCGGAGTTCCTGCCAGAGGGCAGCCGGAGAGAAAACAACTCCACTTCCATCAGAAGTGAGGGTGTTTCTCATCTGGAACCATGTCCAGCCACAGGTGGGGACAAGAGAGCCCCCATGGAAGATCTTTTGGAGTGTGGGCTCCAGGGGAAGGAGAGAGATGACCGGGACAGACCCGGAGAAAGAGAGGATGAAGTTACCTTTGGACTTGTCCACACCAATGGACCAGCGGCCTCCCAGGAGCGGGGGCGCGGCGGGGTGGGCTTTTTGAAGGGCGGCACGGCATTTGAGTACCAGTTCAGGGACTGGGGCCATGCCTCGCGAGAGGACCTTCCGCGGGAGAGCGGGCAGGAGGATGGACATCTCTGTGATGTTGGGGTTGGGTGCGGCCGTGGTGAGCGCTGTGGTGGGTGGGGGGGCATTGCGTTTTGGGTTGCCCGTTGCTGTGCGGTTCTGTTTGGCCACGGCAGCTTGGGCGAAGGTCAGGGCCGCCTGTTGCTGGGCCATCGTTTGCAGAGTGACGATGGGGCCCGCAGCGGGAGGGGTCGGTAGAGTGGGGGTTGTCGTGGCAGGAGGCACAGCCGTGGTGTCAGGCTGGGCAGCACGCTGTGCGGTTGGGCGGGCGGGCGGGGCCGCAGGGGGTCGGACTGGAGGGGGTGCACGGGCATTAGCAGCTGTGACCGGCGTACCTTCAAGCACCAGTATCCTTTCCATGATCAAATTTAGGGCGCGGTTAACTTCATTGAATTTGTCGAGGAAGGCATTGAGGATCGGTTGTTCGGTGGGAGGCTGGGTCAGCGCCAGTGGTGGGGCAGGTGGGGGTGTGGGGTCGCGGTAGGAGAGCGGGGTTGTGGGTCGACGATTCAGCTCATCTACCATCTCCATCTTGGTGTCCAGGTCTCTCTGGGTTGAGCCCATGGAGACGTTGGTGGGTGGTGGGGGTAGGGGATGGGACTTGCGTTTTGGTGACGTGTCCGGAGAGGCAGCACGGGAAGGGACGGCTGACGTTGTGGGTGTCGAGTCGTTGTCGTCCAAAAAGAGGGGCTGCGTGACCGTAGAGATTGAAGCGCGGCGTTTGGTGACTTTGGCCTTCTTGCGTGGGGTGCGTTCAAGGTCTGCGGCAGAGGTTCGAGAAAGGTCAGCAGCAAGGGCAGCATCAATCTCGGAGCGGGCGCGTTGGAACCGCTCTTCACGGTACATCACCCGCCAGGTGGTTATGTCTCTGGAAATCTCGTCACGCATGACTCGTCGGATGTCTTCCGTGAGTGCGTCCCTTTGGGACTCAAGGTCGTGGCGTATGGTAGCGCGGAGCTCTTGTTCGAGTTCTTGGCGGATTTTCTGATCTGTGCCGGCAACCAGGAATTGCCGTTTGGTCTGAGCTTCTGTTGCAGCCGTGAGGCGAGCATGGAAATTTCGTCGTATCTGTTCGAACTCTGCTGTTCGGGAAGCGGAGTTGGTGGGGGCGTAGAGGTCCACGAGGTGTTGGAGCATGGAGTAGATATGCTCCCGAGGGGTGTTGACCACGGGGTTGTCCGGGTGGATGGAGGTTGCATCCAAGCCCGGGGCCCCCGGGTCATCTGTTAGGGTGGTGAGGTTGGGGGAACGCAGCGTACCTCTGATTAAAGCAGCCAGGGTGCTGCGGACTAGGCGTTGCCAGGACGGGGGGTCGAGCCCCACATTCGAGACATTGTCTTCGTTAGGTGCATGAGTGCCAGCATCTAGCATGGCGTTGGTGATTGTGGCTGCTGCGGTTGCGCGGTGAGCAGTGAGATTGAGGTCGTTGTTGACGACAGTGTTGAGGTCTGTCGCCCAGTAGTAGAGTGAGTGGCCGGCCGCGACATGGCGGAGTTGAACGGCTTCGGTGCGGACGCGCTCAGCGAGGGCATCAGCGGTGGCCGCATCAGCTGATGAGATGCGGAAGTCAGTTTCATAGATGTCGAGTGGGTCGACAGGGGCTCGGTTGAGGAGGGTGGGTTGAAGGATGGTGGTTTGTATGGGTGTGGAGGTTTGGATGGGGTTTGGTATGAGTTGGGCCAGAAAATCCAGTCCTGAGGAGTGGGGTTGTTGGTAGGGAGGGGGAGAGGTTGGCTCGACGGCCATGTCGATGGCTTGGATGGAAGAGCCATCCGAGGAGGATGAGGATACGGGGATGGGGTTCGTTTGAACCCCTGGGGGGTCTAGCGCGGAGGGGGGGAGGGGGCCAGGGTCGACAGCGTCATCCCAGCCCTCTGAGGAGGGTTGAGCAGAATAGCTCATCACAACGGGTATGTATATTTGTGTTCTCTAGCTAAACAACCAGCAAAGCGAGCAAGGCTCAAGCTTGATGATGGTGGTTGACTGGAAAATTTTATAATTGGGGCTCTCCAAGAGCTTCTGGAGGGTTAGGAGCAGCCACAGAAGTGTCACTTGATGGTTCGCGCACGATAGGGTTGCAGAAGATATTGGAGGCCAATTATTTACTGGTAATTTACAGAGGGTCTGATGGGAAGGTGGTAATTTACTGGTAATTTACTGGTAAAATATCACGTGATACTTTCACATGATGTTTCAATGAAAATATAATTCCATCAGAAGTTGTTGTCTAGGACTCTCCAAGAGCTTCTGGAGGGTTAGGAGCAGCCACAGAAGTGTCACTTGATGGTTCATCAGAAAGAGCTGCTGGAAGACACTGAGATGACAGATCAATGGTTGGTGAGACCTGAGAGAATGTTCAGTACGGAACGTCTCAAGATTCGGCTCATTTAGCCAACTATCATCCTCGTTGTCACAATCATCTGGATTCTCATCCAGTTTGCCATCTGACTTTGAAAAGAACCTGTTCTTGATATCAAATAATTTCACAGATCTCGAGACTATTGAGGTTATCAGCAGGTAGGATGTTTTCTTTCACATATTCTGGGAATTTTTCCATGGCTTGACAAGAACAGAGTGTCGCTCGTATATTTAGTTGAATTTTGAACACTCGATGCTCATATATTACAGTCATGTGGGCACGTGACCCGGTAAATTTGTATCATCTCTCAAAATCAATTTTTTCACTTGCGGCCCAGTAAATTACCGATAAATTACTGGTAAATATTGGGTTGGTAAAAGAGTACCTATTTTTTCCGCAACCCTACCGGGTAGTTAGCAGTAAGTAACTACATTAAGAGGATTCGCAAGACGTTGAGTTTAATCAAAACTCAAGAAATAATACATACTATGTATGTAGATGCAAACATGGCAACAATATTAACTCAATGGAACGGACAGAGCACTCCGACATCGTGCCGCACATCCAGCCTGGGAAAGAAAGAAAGAAGACGAGAATGAGGGATTGAGAAAATGCTTGAGTTAGGATTTCAACTTGGTGATGACTAGTGATGTGCACGGCTCGGCTCAAAGCTGTAAGCCGGCTGTTTCTGAGCCGGAAAAAGCCGGGCCGACATAGGCCGTGAAAACGGCTTCCAGCGGCCCAAGGCTCAGGCTTAAGGTTTGGAAAGCCTGAAGCCACGGCTTAGGCTGCGGCTTTTGGTGGCTGAGTCACGCTTTCTATCCGGATTTTTGCAAACTGTTGAACCAGAATACCAGTACAGAGATAGCAACATAATTGTGATTGTGTTTAGATAAAACAATTGATGAGATAAAAACATGTCTCACATTAATTAAAATACTGAGTATATACATCTCAGATTGATCATGTGATTAAATCACATTGCAAGATAATACATTTGTTTACTTTAACTTAGTAGCTGATATAGTACATGTCCTGGATGCGCATTTTTTGGCATCCCAGACCGATTGAAAACCATCCTGAGGGTGTCACGCGATTGTGCATCTTGCAGAGTCGACCCCCTTAGACTTAGATAAGATAAGAAGGAGTTCGGACCGATCTGACCCAGTCCACGCGATGCCAAGTAGTCGCTGCCCTACACATGGACACTGATAGATACACACGGCCTTTGTTTGAGTAATACAATTCGATGATTTGATTATAGAGTGATCTAAAGTAGTCTAGTATGTATTTTAGATAATGCCAGACTGGCAGAAACGATTGCGTGTTAATAAACAAGATGTGTCAGGGTACTTGTCCTGGATGCGCATTTTTGGCATCCCGGACCGCTTGAAAGCCATCCTGAGGGTGCGTGAGTTATACAAGTCGACCTTCTTAGATAGAGATAAGATAAGAAGGAGTTCGGACCATTCTGACCCAGTCCACGCGATGCAAAGCAGTCGCTGCCCTACGCAGCAATGGACACTGATAGATACACGCGGCCATTGTTTGAGTAATACAAATTAATGATTTGATTATAGAGTGATCTAAAGTAGTCTAGTATGTATTTTAGATGATGCCAGACCGGCAGAAACGATCGTGCGTTAGTAAACAAGATGTGTCAGGGTACTTAAAAGAGTAAGTGTTACGACTCAACAATATTACAGCTTAACGACCAAACTATTCACAAGATTATCTCAAAAATCATCGCTTAATTTCATTTGCTTAATTTCATTTAGTTCCTAATCATAATAAACCGCCTCACTCCTACACATTCTATCTAAGACCCAACAACATATTCCATAGGTCGCCCCCCCCCATGTCAGCCTCGCTCCCCATGTCAGCCTCGCTCCCCGTGTCAGCCTTGCTCCCCATGTCAGCCTCGCTCAAGTCTCGTACCTATTTAAACCCCCATTTTCTTTCATAGTACCCTTAGTCTCGATCTCTTGTTTCCCCTAGAATTGTAACCTCCAGAATATCATATCTTTTCTCTGCTTTGCCTAGCACACTTAGCAGTTGTCTCACCACCCGAACTATGTCAGACTGATCATCTGACATCGAACTCTATATGCTAAGTGGGTCAACCGTAACATTAGATTGAGACTAATAGAACCCCCCGAACGAACAGATAATGTCTACTCCATTGGACCTGGTAGCGGAATTGTTAAGCTTCCCTTCCCTCTAAGACCCCGGTCACATGATAACATCCCGGAAGAAGAACGACCTGGTTCCCGATGGCTCGCCGCCAATGAAGAAGATGTAACCTGGAGTGGTTACTATTGGAAGCTGGATAATATTAACATCCCGATAGAAACAATCTACGGTCTCTGGTTCGAGATCGCCTACTTTGAACATTTCAATGCCTGGATGGCAATTAAGGTCGCCTGCCCAGAAATGGGCCTCCCATCTAACCCACCGCAGGGACTCACTGTCAACACTTCTTATGCCACGGCTTTCGCTGGCGTAACTGCCACGCCTACCACGTTTCCAGAACCTCTTACATCACCGACACGAGCTATATCTAGAGCCCCAACTGTACCACAACCCGCACCCCCAACAACAACCAAATATGAGCAACTTGAGGGGTTGTTCCCGCTTAGATTCAACGGAGATTGCACAAAGACCGAAGACTTCCTCAAAGCGTTTGACTCTTTCCTCGAGTTAAATGACCAGTCCGAAGTTGCCATTGACAAGGTGAAAAGGAGTCTCTACTTCCTGCAACAACTAGAAGGTCCTCAGGTCCAGGCCTTCTATAATAACTTGATCGATTTCCTTAAGCGAGCAAAAATTGACAGTAGCCTCATTCCACAGAATACTGATGCTTGGGCAATCATCGAGAGGCGGTTCCTCGATACGTTCTTCAACTTCACAATGAGGGAACAAGCATATGAATCAGTACAGAAATTATGGATGAAGGATGGACACATTGACAAATTCATCGCCTCCTTCAACATCTTAATTCAACAAGCTGGCCTCCACCCCGACGACCCTAGTACGATGCGTCTCTTCGCCTGGGGACTACAGGGCCACTTAGCAGAAAAATGCGTTGAACAACACTCCCCGATGACACTGGAGCAATGGCAAAAGGCAGCACAAACTCAACAACGGAATTTCATTATTGTCCAAGGTCTCCGCAGCAAGACAGCATGTCCGACTAATGACCAGCCGTTCTGGCGTTGACCTATAAACAGTCAAACCCAACAATCACGACGAGACCACGACAATACGGATGCTAACACCATTCGACGTGCAGTTACCGACGACGACAAAGAACACTGCAAACGCGAAGGATTGTGTTTCTATTGCATGTGGAAGGGACACCTATCTCGTGACTGCCCTCAGAAGAAGCCTCGCGTCACAACTGCAACAACAGTTGACTCCCAGGTAATTGTCCCTACAGCTCAAAATACAACCCAAAGAACTTCGAAGGCGCCCGCGGATACACAACCCGATGTTGCTGCCATCGTCGCTATGATTAAAGGGTTAACCAAAGAACAGGAAGACCAGGTACAAACCCTACTCGCTGCTGATTCGGATTTTGTAACAGCCTGAGGGGTCGTCCCACCCTGAGGGCTATTGTAGATCAATTTGTACCGAAGTCTCTTTCAATACAAACCAACTTTTCTACTATTGGGACCGTCTCCGCGCTCGTTGACAGTGGCGCGACCGAAAATTTCGTCAACAAACGTTTCATCTCTATACACAACTTGCCTACCTGCCCGCTACAAATACCAAAATCCCTCTCCAATGCCGATGGATCTGCAAATGCCGCCAGTCAAATCACTCACTATCTTCCTTGCACAGTTCAAACTGGCTCATCCGTCCACCTCCTTGACTTCTTTGTCGCAGATCTTGGTAAAGAAAATCTTATCCTAGGCTATCCCTGGCTTGCGCGAACTACACCAACCATCGATTGGCTTCAGGCAACCGTCCAAGAGGCCGTACATATCCTCCCGCGAAGACAAAAACATCACATGCCCACAGCCGCTTCTCTAGGACTCCTACCAGGGGAAGAACTCATCATGCGCATATCCCCATCCACAGAACTCACAACACAACAGCCCCCGGATCTTGCTATACCGTCACAATACCAGCAGTTTGCCAAAGTCTTCTCAGAGGACAAAGCCCTTCGCTTCCCAGAGGCACGCCAGTGGGATCACGCGATCGACCTTAAATCTGATGCGCCAAACACCCTGGACTGTAAAATATATCCCCTCAATCCAAAAGAACAATTGGCACTCGAAGAATTCCTCCATGAACACCTCGCCAAGGGATACATTCGTGAGTCAAAATCACAATACGCTTCCCCCTTCTTCTTCGTCAAGAAAAAGGACAGTAAACTTCGACCGGTACAAGACTATCGCAAGCTCAACAAACACACCCTCCGCAACACCTACCCATTACCCCTCATCGATGAACTGATCGCAAAAGTCCAAAACGCTGCACTATTCACCAAATTCGACATACGATGGGGTTACAATAACATTCGCATCAAAGAAGGTGATCAGTGGAAAGCTGCTTTCAAAACAAATAAAGGCCTCTTTGAACCCCTGGTAATGTACTTCGGACTGACGAATTCCCCCGCAACTTTCTAAACGATGATGAACGCAATCTTTCGAAAAGAGCTCGACGAAGGATGGCTTGTAATATATATGGACGATATCCTTATCGCTACCTCAAATGATATTTCTTTCCACCAAAAATGCGTAACCCGTGTTCTACAAATCCTCTCAGACAACAATCTCTACCTGAAACCGTCAAAATGCATATTCCACACAACAAAAGTCAATTACTTGGGTGTTATCCTTGAACACGGCGTTATCCGCATGGATCCAGCGAAAGTAAATGGTCTTCTAGATTGGCCGACCCCCAAAACAGTAAAACAAGTCCGCAGTTATCTAGGATTCGGTAACTATTATCGCCGCTTCATCAAAGGATATTCACAACTCGCCAGACCACTCATCAACCTCACAAAGCTTCTAGTCCCATGGACATGGACCGACAAGGAAGAAGACGCCTTCCAAGGTCTAAAGAAGGCGTTTAGTAGTGCCCCCGTCCTTCGACAGCCCCGTCTCGACCTCCCCTTCTTTGTCACAACCGATGCCTCAGGATACACGATAGGGGCTGAACTATCCCAACAAGATGACGTAGGGCGACTACACCCGGTTGCATTCCTTTCCAAATCCCTCGATCAAACACAACGCAACTGGGATATTTACGACAGAGAGTTGTTCACAATTTGGCTTCCTTTACAAGAATGGCGACAATACTTGATGGGTTCCCCTCATAAATTAACCATCTTCTCAGATCACCATAATTTACAGTACTTCCGAAAACCTCAAAAACTTAATAGACGACAGGCCCGATGGCATCTCGATCTCATGGAATATAACTTCGTAATAAAACCTATTCAGGGTAAACACAATATAATTGCAGATCTGCTATCCCGCTGGCCAGATTACGATGATGGTAAAGGAGATAACGACCAAGAGATTCTCCTGCCAGATGAGAACTGGTCCCTCGCAGTAATTCAACTTCAAGAAGACCCGGATTCCTATTGCGAGATTGTCAAGCAATTCCATGATCACCCACTTGCTGGTCACCCTGGGCGACGGAATACGTGGGATCTAGTCTCTGAAATCTACGCTGGCCCAAACCTGCAACAATTCGTGACTGACTATGTCAAAGGATGTCACAAATGTCAAGCGTCAAAGCCCCGCCGAAAAACTGATGTTCCCCTCTTCTCTTTCAACACTCCGGCTTCTGATGGACCCTTTCAGTATATCTCCCTCGATCTCATTACTGACCTCCCCGTGTCGCAGGGGCACAATGCTATCCTGACTATTGTTGATCAGGGGTGCTCCAAGTCCGCCAAGTTCATCCCATGCTCGACGACGATCACTGGGACTCAGGTCGCCTCTCTCTACTTCAAACATCTCTTTCCCCTCTTTGGCATCCCCAAACGCGTCATATCCGATCGGGACCCTCGCTTCACCTCTAAGTTTGTTTCCAAACTCTGCACATTACTCTCTATATCACAGAATACTAGCACTGCTTTTCATCCACAAACGGACGGCCAATCGGAACGCATGAATCGCTGGGTTGAACAATACCTCCGCCATTGGACCTTTGGCAACCCCCACACCTGGGCTCCCCTACTCCCTATGGCTGAGTTCGTACACAACAGATGGCGACACAATGGCACAAAACTCAGTCCACATGAATTACTGTTAGGCTTCCAACCTCGTCCCCCTACCTCTCGCGTCTCGTCCCCAATACCCTCATTAACAGAACGTCTCTCCGCAATCATCTCTGCTCGCCAAATCGCCACCCGTGTCCTCACCGACATGACCCAAATCACTCCAGTATTTGCAGTTAACGACAAGGTCTGGCTTGAGGGTAAGAACATCTCCTCGCTCTTCCCCTCGCAGAAGCTTGCCCCGTGGCGTCATGGCCCGTTCACAATTACTCGCGTTATCTCCCCTGTGGCTTTCAAGCTCAATTTACCACCCTCTTTGCGGATACACAACATCTTTCACGCCTCCTTACTCTCACCCTACATCACTACCCAAGCACATGGTCCATCACCCCACCGCCCTCCACCGGTCCTTGTCAATGGCGTCAAAGAAGTCGAGGTCAATCACATCATCAGTCACTGATGCGCTGGTTGCACAGGTCGCCTCCAATTTTTGGTTCGATGGAAGGGTTTTCCCTCTAGTGACAATGAATGGGTTGACTACCGTTATATTCACGCTGACGATCTCATTGGACAATATCTTGCCTCCTTGCCACCATCCCTGTCCTCTTCGCTTCCTGCACACATTCTCACCAAACATGGTATCCTTGACGACCCCTCTCCTTCTCCTCTCACAATACGTATTCCTCCACGGGCACGCCCTCCGTAACTAGCCCTGCATTCTAACTGGTTCGTCGGCGCCTCTCGACATTAACCGGGGGTGATGTTACGACTCAACGATATTACGGCTTAACGATCAAACTATTCACAAGATTATCTCAAAAATCATCGCTTAATTTCATTTGCTTAATTTCATTTAGTTCCTAATCATAATAAACCGCCTCGCTCCTACACATTCTATCTAAGACCCAACAACATATTCCATAGGTTGCCCCCCCCCATGTCAGCCTCGCTCCCCATGTCAGCCTCGCTCAAGTCTCGTACCTATTTAAACCCCCATTTTCTTTCATAGTACCCTTAGTCTCGATCTCTTGTTTCCCCTAGAATTGTAACCTCCAGAATATCATATCTTTTCTCTGCTTTGCCTAGCACGCTTAGCAGTCGTCTCACCACCTGAACTACGTCAGACTGATCATCTGACATTGAACTCTATACGCTAAGCAGGTCAACCATAACAGTAAGCCACTGATAATTACTTAGATTTACATCGCACGCTCAATCGGTTTTGGTATTTCGTAGGATAGTACTAGAACGTATTTAAAGACACCCTGTAGCACGCTGCAGACCCCATCTTGTCCTCTTGGGGCTGTAGGTGCGCTTTATATCTGTATTTACTCAGGCCCAGCTGATCTTGTCCTCTTGGGGCTGTAGGCTCTTAGCAAAGTTCAATATAGGTCTATTCTTGCTGCATAAGCAAGGCAGAGTCCTCTGACTGCTTCAAGCCTTACACATGCATTAATCTCTGCGTTCTGGGCAGCTTTCTGACTAGGATATTTTCACCTCTAAGTTTTACCACAATCTCTACATCTTATCTAATCTACATAGCAAGCGCGGGATAGAAGCACCCGTTACAGTACTTAGAAGAGTAAGCCACTGATAACTAATTAGATTTACATTGCATGCTCGATCGGCTTTTCTATTTCGTGGAATAGTACTAGAACTTATTTAAAGGTCTATTCTTGCTGGATTTTCACCCTTAGTTTCACCACAATCTCAACATCTTATCTTATCTACATAGCAAGCGTGGGATAGAAGCACCTGTTACAAACACTTGTCAAGACAATTTATGTTACATGAGTTAAATAGGAGACATAATATGGCAGAAGGCCAAAGCAGTGGCCAGGGGTTGATATAATGTAAACTACAAGTCCTTCAGAAATGCAGAGTAAAAGCTATCAGAAGATCCAAACTAAAACTTGTAAAGCCGCGGCTTGGGCCTAAGCCGGGCCTAAGCCGGCCGGAAGCCGTCGCTACGGCCCAGGCTTGAGTTTTGACAAGCCTGAGCCGCTAAAAGCCGAGCCTAAGCCGCAGCTTCAGGCCGAGCCGGGGCCGTCACAACACTAGACTGATGACGCAGAGGCTTTATAACGTTTTTAAGATATCGCTCAAGAGTAATTTACAGGAGTGCTTATACTTATATGTATACACGGAGATATGCCATGCTGTCCTATGTCGATGTGAGTGTTGGCGGTCGGTTTTCGGGCGACGTTCTGGTTCGACCCTTACGCCTTCTAACACTAACGGCCGTTGTTCTCCAAGTTTTGCGTTTTTTATGTTTATGTTAAGTCATTTGATTCTGTTTCCACGCGTGCGATCAAATGCGACTCATACATCTAAATGATAAGATGCCCGAGAGTAGCATACGTCTCTCAGCAGCAAAAGGACTACAAAGTGATATTAAACCAGGTGATCAACTTCAATTGGCGCGGACACTACAACAAAATCTAAACAAGTCTAGAGAGAGGCAGTCCCGATACCAAACTCGTTATTATTTCAGTAAACTAGAAACTGATTTCTGCGATGATTTACTGTATAGTGTCTTACTCGTCCCTTTGCTCCGCGATGAAACTACATCACTTGACGGCTGTATTGAACTGGGTGGCAACATCCACCTACGAATCTGATCTGAATTCTTCTCCCCCGAGCTAATATCTTCCGCCTTCCGCTTCCGCCGATCCCTGCTCTTCGATGCATCGTGGCCCATCTCCGCCTTATCCAGGCTACCATCGTCTTCGATGTCCCATTTAGATGCGAGGTACTTGTTCATGATTGATAATACAAATTCAGAAGAACGAAGCTTCTCCTGAGCCTCTTTGACTCGTGAATCGCCCTGCCGCTTCTTTTCAATTTCTAATTGGGCCCGTCGGCTTGAACCAAGTTGTGGCATCAAATACAGGTAATAGTCATGGAACAAGGACCGTAGTTCCTCAACTAATTCCACGCACGGGGTGTTGATAAGCTCTTCGGCAGTCGTAAGTAGATCCTCGACAATACCACGAGGAAGGTGAACGCCAATGAGGCAGATAAGTTTGCCACGGCCACCTCTGACAAGACGGTCATGACTTAACTTGGTGTAGTCATCGAACACCTCTTGCATGTCATTTGACACATCTATCTTCAAGATATTCCTGCATCTTGCAATCTGATATAGAAGTACCCAAAAAAATGACTCTAGGTCATCTGAGACTTCATGAGCCGTATATCGAGGTTCCCTTAAACGCGAAATCGAAATGAATTGCCATGTACCCTGCACATAATCCAAATAAGCACATAATCCATGGGAGATCTTCACAGATGACATACCGTGCGCGAATGTTGCCTTGGACCTTCCTCGACGCCCTTGTGCACTTGCTTCGACAAGTCCCAATCAATTAACATTCCAGTGCCCTCCTCTGTGATCAAGATGTTTCCAGCGCTCACATCCCGATGTAGAATCTGAGCCCTCTCATACGCAGCAGAGTGAGCTGTCGTGACCCATCAGCATACATTCCATGAGTAAAAAACGATATTCCTTACCAACGATCGCATCCCGAATAACTTCGCACAACTGCCTTGTTGATTTGAATGCGCTAAGAGGCTTTCCAAGGGTCTCCAACACCAGTCGATAGTGAACATATGGATCGACATGTGGTTGACCAGGACACCACTCATGTTCACCGTCAGGAATTCTCAGATAGTCCTGTGTCCTTGTCCTTTGTGGGGCAAACGAGGTGGTGGCAGTGCACTCAGGTGACACAGGAACGTCACCTGCTGGACCCAGTCTTGGTATGTTGGGCACCTGTGCGTCGTGTAGCTTGTGATATATATCACCTTCCTTTTGAATTCCAGGAAGGTCGGTCCTCCAAAAATCCTTGAGGTATACCAGGTTTGTACTTGCGACATCAAACGCGATATAGCCGAATGTAGAGCGACCAAATAGACCTCCTGTATCCCATACTGCGCTCGGTGTAATGTAACCTCTGAGATCTCCATTGGCGCTTCGATCGTCGTGAACGAGGAACCTTCGAAGATCGGCCTTTCTGGTGTTCTCCAAACCAGGGTATCTCTTCAGTTTAGGAAGTGCTACCTCTGCTTCGTCGTCTGTCACAGGGGTGACTGTGGTGTCATGGCCGCGCTCGACGTCGGAGAGGAAATTGAATCTCCAGATGAATTCGAGGAGGGTGTCGGGTTGGGTAAGCCACTCGAATGATTCTGTGTATATGACACCGCTGCGATCCCATCGAAGAAGACGACCCTTTTCACCGAAAAGAAAGATGGAAAACGAAAACACACGGAATTGAGATTGATGATGTGCTGAAGCATACGCGATCATCTGGCCGCACGCTCGGTAAGCGGTATCCGAGAATCGTATGTGGCTCTTCGCTTCATCTCCCCTCTTCTTCATCGTCTCCATGTCACGGAATATGTCGTCCTTGCTCTTATTCTCGATCCACATCTCCATCGTTTTCCAATTCAGTAGCTTTCCCTCATCAGAGCGACAAGGATTACTTGAATAAACAGATATATCAGGTTTCAACCGATAAGGCGGATCCTGGGACGTAGTAGTGTTGTTGAATTTGAGTTTGGGACAAAGACCAGCTGTCGTAATAGCCTGAATCTATATTGGGTGTAAGTATATAATCATCCATGCATCAGATGGAAGAGAAACTTGCAAATGCGTTCTCATGCTGTGAGGCGGTTGATTTGCCAAACAAGATTCCACCTGTTGGCCGTGTTTCACGTGCCTCAGGAACGAATTCCTTCAAGAACTCCTCTACTGGCATAGGCCCAACGAATTTCTCGGAAGCGTCGAAGGTCATTTCTTGATAGCGTTTTGAGGCCTTTGGCTGAGGTGTAGAGCTGTGGGTTTCACTTCCTTGAAGATCTCTCTTTAACGGTGTTGTTTGAGAAAGTGTTTTCGTTGAGTGAGGGTCTTTGGAGTTGGGTGGAGTGCTGCGTTTAGGAGGCATGTTGTGAGACAAGGAGAGCGTGGGGAGGGTTGAATGGAGGGAACACTTACAGGTGGCACTAAGTAGGTGAGTCTAGACAGTCAGACGCAATCAGATGGAGTATTAGGGTTTCTGGAGCGGTGTTGAGATTATCGATAATGAGTCAACAGGGTCTGAGCGGAGCGCAACGACTGAGAAGAGCGTGTCGCAAAAAGTTGAACCTTAAAGGTTGTAAGTGGACGCGTTTGGTCACGTGTGGGCGTGACTTGACTGGAGCTCGAGGACTCTAAGTCCCTACCTGTATCTCTCTGTATTACAATTCAATGGGGATTGTAGTCACAGTGTCAGTAGGTCAGGCTGAAAATTGTGTAGATTTCACCTTAGATCAACTCCTTATGTTAAGCATGTGTAGGTCTGCCGGGCCAAAATTGCCCGTCTTGGCATGCAGCATAATAGGGAGGAGAATTCACTGACACACTGACACCGACACGTGTGCAAGGAAGGATGATGCCTGGGTCTCAATGCGCTGTTTTTTTGTTGTTGCTCAACATTACTTCTATGGCACCCTACAAACTCTCGATTTATATTGGCACCCCCAATCCTCTCCATCTATATACGAGGTGGCCCACGATTTTAGATCCGCTTCTTCCACTTATTCGGAATCAAACCGGAAAATTAACTGTGCAGTCACTTGCTCTTGTCTCATTTGTGCCGCCTGGGATGGTGGAGCTCTGCTTGCCATATTTTTTAAATGAATTTCGATATGTATTCCGGGGCAGTCACTTGGCGCTGCAGGACTTCCCACATAAATCCAGGGCAACAGTTAAACCCCGCACCGTACAATAAGACCCAGCACAAAGGCACCCCAGCTTCGGCTGCCACCTATTTTTGTGTTGATCTTGAGCTGAGCAATCAATCAAATGCTATTCCAGGAATCCGAAGTGTTTTTTTTTTTGAATCGAGTTTATTGACGCGCTTGTGGGACGGTGCCCAATCGCGCGGCTACAACAGGGTACATTGTAGCTACTAGTACTACGGACAATAAGGGGAGTCGACAGGAATCCGAAGTGATGAGATGAGACGGGCCAGTAGCCACCGGATAGTTTAGGACCGGACAGCCGGACACCCGATCTGTTGATATCATGATAATCTAATCTAAAGTGCGTCTTGTCTATTAACTGATTCAGCAACACGTTCCTTCGTATCTCCTTTGGTAGTATATAAGGACTCCACTCTGTACGCATTCGCTTCAGTTTTGACCACAACAACTGAAGTGAGTATTAGTATATCTTATCTTTACTATAGTTAGCTAATACTTAGTAATAGCTTATCCACTAAATAGTACGAATAAATATATAAGTTTTGACCACAATAACTGAACTCATCCGCTATAGCTAACCCCCTTATTACAGCTGCATTTACCTGACTAGAACCTTCTTGAAGGATCTTGAGGAATGACATCAAGGCATTGAGGGGGGTTGAAGGGGGGAAAGCAAATGTATAGATCACATGACATCGGAATAGACAAACAATTTGACGTACCATACCAACCATTCAACGCATTTCGGCCTCATCGATGCATTCAACATTATCAATGTTATCAGACCTTGGCACATTGTCCCTTGACTCTTGCTCTTTTCCTTTATCTCACTCCACAGCGGTGGAACAGGCTGTGAGCGGTGATTCTGAATGTTGTAATTTAGGACATGTGACTGAAAACCCAATAGTAGTCCGATTTAATCTATTTGATTTGATTCTGATGGGATGGATCTATATCAAACAAGACACCATACACATGTCTATTTTGCTTGCATTTGCAAGCTGCCATCAATATGGTGTCAAACGTTTTAATTATGTTGCACCCAAATTTCAGTCATAACTAGAGCCGTTCAGTGCTTATTAACAATCAGGAGGTCACTGACAATGGTGGAATGGATGCTTCTCCACTACCCTCACCCAAGCGCACCTGTCTTTACACCTAGAGATGTGTACTAACATCGTGAATACTACTTGAAGATCAACATGCCACAGTAGCATTTTCAAGGGCATGTGAGCATCAATGAATCGTGGAGGCAGCATCCACGAGCACGTCCATCGTGTTCAAATTTTTGCTTTGCGAAACTCATTTCCTTGGAACTTGCCCACCCGCACCTCCTTCCCTCGCCCAACGTTTGGCCATGGCCGGGCTTAAAGTGGTGACTCCGTGACCCCTTTATGACCCTAATTTGGGGGCAGATTTCCTAACTCCCGCCAGTCCGCTTTGTGGAAATTCCCACCACCCGCCACCGTTTCCAAGTGACTCGAGGCACAGGCGCAACGAAATACAGGTCAGTTGATCTTGCATCTATTGCAAGATATGGGGCCTATCGTTTTTTAGTTCCAGGTAGCGTAAATGAACTACTTGCACGGTAAGACGGGTTGGATTTCATTGACATGCAAAGAACAGGACGGACATTTCATGGCATAACCGAAATAGCCACAATAGCTAAAAATATCAAATGGTTCCTGACAACGATCGCATTGCACCACATTCAAAACTTGGTGGTGGCACGGGAGAGTGGTGGCGAAAGGAGACTAATGAAGGCTTGACCAACAAAGGGGTGAAGTTTTTACAGCAATAGGCAAAGATATTCCTCGGCGCGGTGAGTGTCTAGACGCGAGCGCGAGACAAGGGCAGCGAATGAAGGGGGTGAGGTGAAAGAACGAGACGGGCTGGATCAAGCGGAGCCAGAAGGTTTCGGGTCCAGAGCCCGAGCCGATGGTCTAGTCATCTGCATTTCTGCCAGGATACCAGTACAGCAATCCAGAATGGCAACTCACGCGATGTAACCAAATCCGCGTGAGGCGATCTACACACATTTAGACAACTGGGGGTTGGATGCGATAATGTGATTAATCACTCGATTGCAACAACATTCATTATGTATGTGATAAAAATATGTAAAATGTGTTCATGTGTTGTGAATCTGGTCAGCATACTGGAATCCAGTTTGAATTATGGTTGAAAGGGATTAATACTTATCCATCACTGGAAGGATAAAAAAAAAGACAACCGTTAAGTGCGAGGCTGGTAAGAAGCACAATGACGGAGAACAGCGACCCCAATGCGCTAGGTGAAGACAAGGGGTTACAGCTTGATGTTCTCACAACCTGCCTTGGCGTTGATATCGGTGCATCAACCAACAGTTGTCTGGCCAGAGGTGTCTGTTGAAAAAATAACAACATTTAATGAATGAACCCATCTTATGAATACGAGAAAGGTGAAGGACCCCATGTTATTGAAATACCTACATTGCTGAAATGTGGGTAATAAATGGTTCCCCTCTTTGTAAGGCTGTGTTTTATTCAGGGCGACACCAACTGGGACGATATACTAACGCAAAATAAAAACAGCATAAAGTGGAGTAATGGATCCCGTTTAGAGTATCATTGTCGACAGGTGAAGGATTAACGAACCTTGAAAGCCGATTTCAACTGCGGATACCATTTCATTGCTTCCTGCATCGTAAAAGTGTTCAACTCGTGAGTGAGCATGATAGCCCCGACCGTGTTGAACTCGCCCGCGGTCGCGCTGTGAACGAACGAGTTGTAGGACGCGTCCACCTCAGAAGGTACGGCGCGCCAATCATTCGAGTCATACTTCCACATGATCGTCCGTAGCCCTAGAGCATTAGCGATTGCACGGATCCGGTCCTTAACACCACAAGAAACGCGCCATTGTCAATCATCCTGAATACTCATGTAAGAGACTACACTCACGTCAACGTCACCATAGGGAGGGCGCCAGCAGGTCGGAGTAACGCCGACGACAGCTTTCACGGCTTGCAGCTGTGCGCAAGCTTTACAGTCAGTACGAGTACGAGTACCACTAACCCCAACTAGCCAAACTAGACCACGTACGGAATACCATAATTCCGCAAACGCGTCACGGCTCTGAAACGCAGTCACTGGAGTAGAACACATCAGCAACAGATCACATCGTGAACAATCATCAACAGGGTCACCAGAACTCACTATAATGATGTGACCATGTGTCTGTCACCCATAATCCGGTAATCAGTTCCGGTGCTTGATGAGGAAAACATCCAGTCAAAAAAGACAAGCCACTCACGAACGCAAATCTCATGCCCATCCGCGAGCGCCCGCTGTGCCTCCCGCGGCCAGTTGAGAACATTGCTCCCAATAAAGTACATCGTCGCCTTTTGATTCTGGCTTGCCAGATAGTCATAGAACGCATTGTGGGAACAATTCGGCCCGTCATCGAATCCGTACCCCATCGACCTGGGCTCTGGTATGCTCGCCACGTCTAGAGGCAATCCATTCAGCTTTGGAGTCGTGCATTGAGTCTTGGTCCACCCTGTATAATCAAGAGACGATAAGCTCCGAGTTCTATTTTTGAGGTAAGGTTGAGGCGTGCGCTTAGACATCTCCCTCCACCTCTAGGACTATACAAATAATGTATGGGTGGTGAGCTAAAGCCGAGCACATTACGCGTGTCCGTGTCTTGAGCAAGGTGCATAAAAATGTTGCACCAACCTCTTTATCTCCAAGCGACCTGATTGGATACAGAAGAAGGGAAACCACTCACAGCAATCCGGGTCTTTCTCGGTGTCATAATTCACATTGGCAGTGCTGTCGCCGGGCTGCCCCTTTGGCTGAATGTTAGTCGGAATGCTACCGGAGATCTTCGTCCACATCGCTTGACCGTCACTATCATCTGGGCGTAGGGTTGCAGGCTGCCATATTGGCGGAAATTTGTGAATGTACTGTTCCGATGGGGGATAATAGTATGGGGTGCACTCTTGATTCGGATCTAGGAGCCAAAATGTGGTAAGAATAGGAAGGACTTGAAAGTGGTAGTGAGAGCCGTGCCAAAAAATGTGAATGCGCACCAGAACTTTGGGCTTTGGACTGCTCAGGACTGTGATCTTGAGCGAGGACCGACGCCGCAAGGAGTGTAGCAAAAAGGCTAAGAGCTCGCCAATCGAACATCGCGAAAGGCAACTGGTCACAAAGAAAAGATGCCCGGGTACTTTTCTGATGCGGGGTGGCGAGGGGAACCCACTTTTAAGCGTAAGGCAGTGGATCATTTCTCAGAGTACTTGTTGGCAAGCTATGACTGCATAAGGTGTAGTGCGGCTAATAGTTCACTTGTGGAACGGCAAATGTCAAGGCAAAACCTTACAGGCAATCTTCGGCTGCAAAGACCGGTTCAACGTCTTCTATAACATATTTTGGCAGGTGTTCGTGACATGAATTCGAATTTGTCCCGCAGTTGACCCAACGCATACGGCTCACTCTTCTGAAGAACTTGCGCTTGAAACGCCAAGGGAGGCAATAAAACCAACTGCCTGTCTGCTCAGATAAGTCTTAGGGCTATACCCAAACTCCCATGTCAGCAGGTCGAAAAGGTCCCCTCCGTATCCCTTCGTCGCTCGTCGGGACTTGAACATCCATGTCAAATTGACAGACCAATTTCATGAAAGTTGGGTCTAAATTGAGTCTTCCATACAAATGTCCGCGGTTGAAATCTATTTGATCCTGATAAGATAAGATTGATGGTGGGCGGTAGGCGGGACAACCCACACCCATTTAATGAGCATAAGTCATCATCATGACCCTTTTTTTTCGCCTACTTAGGTTCCACCTTAACAGTAATAAATACTTTATTATATCACACCCAGTTTTGACGAGTTTTTGATCTTAACAGATTGCGTTTAAGACACACAATGATGGAATAATTGCTCCCCACCCGTGCTCCTGCCTGTTCAGCCCAGTGTTCCAATTCCGCCAAATAGTTCATGATCCATTTTGCTTTGCGAGATTCATATCCTTGCTTGGCAACACGCCCCCATCTTCTCTCCCTCCCAGCAGGACAATTAGGCCTTGTCTTGATATTACCCTGGAAATTTACCACCGCACGCCCTCGCCCAGCGCCCGGCAAGGGAGGGCCTAGAGTGAGGAGTACAACGACTCCTTGACTCCTTGACTCCTATGACTCCGATCGCGGGTCTCAGAACTCCAGTCCTTATTTTGAGGAAATGGAAATTCTAATGCAGATCTCATTCATGTACAAGACAGGAGGGTCATTTTCATAGCCGAAACAGCCAAAGTAAAGTAATAGAGAGGTGAGTTCGAAGCGGAGAGAGGTTCCGCGAGAGAGAGAGAAGGGGTGAAAAGAAGGGTGAAAATACTGAATGTTAATGGCCTGAGAACTGGTCTGCGCCGAATGCCGATAATGCCGAATTTCAAGGGCTGTGGCATGCAACAAGACAAAGAGGTGAGACAATGCTGGTAGTTCATGGATGAGATACTCGTCTTCTTTATGTACATGGGGTCTGTATGAAACGAGCCAAGTCCAAATTTAGTATGCAAGATGTAAGTGACCCGCTTCATAGGTGTGGATTCGAGAAAAAAAAAACCTTCAATCTGATTCCTGGTCCTCTCTTTCAGAGTCCGTGGTGTAGTGCACAGATACGGGATGACCGGAGAGCTGCCGCGCAGCAACGAACGAATCAACGAGTGGCCAAGATATGAGCGTGTTCATCAAGTCAAGGTCAAGGTCGCACAGCGCCGGCATCACCATGTCTCCTTGGCTCATTTCCCAAGTCAGAGCGCTCAGGATATCCCCCACAGCCGAGTCCATCAATTCAAGCCTCCGCACGCCACAAAAAGAACGGAAAAGGTTCTCCCATACAGGAGCGTGAAGAACTGAGGGTTCCAGGGGCGACACGCCGACTTCAAGCCTTTCAACACTTGACGTTAAGTCAGGAAGTTTATCACAGATGCATTGCAGCACGGACACCAGCGGAGCAAAAAAATCACATAATCGAATAGTTCAATTTGAAACGACTTCCATTGACACGGAGACGCGGGGGGGAAACGGTGGATAATACAACAATGGTGCTTCTCAAACGAGATGCACGTTTGTTGAGGGGATGGAAACCTCGACACTTCTCTGCGAGCAATAAACTGAGACAAAGATGAAAGCTCAATAGACTCCCAGTTGATAAACTTTATAATGAATTCCTCGAGAACAGGAGCATCGATTCCAGCGACGAAGCCATCCAAGTAGCTCATGTGACCGGTGAAGTGAAGTTCAGTAAGAGCACGTAGGGTGACGTGACTCTGTGAAGGCAGATGATCACGGTTTTCAGTACCGTAAAACATCGCAAGTTCTTGGTCTGGGAAATTGAAATCAATTACGAGTGACTTGAGCTGGGGCGTTGCATATAGGATAGTGACAAGTTCTTCTGGTGAGGTATACAATTGAATTTCGTCCATGCCTTCAAGCCGAAGAGAGACAACGTTTTGAGCAGACGATAGGAGACCTGGTAATAAAGAAAGGGGCACGGTATCCATATGGATATGCCGCAATCGGGGAGCAGAAGACAGGCTGAAGAGTGTTCCGGGACCGGTCATGTAGATTAGGGATCTCAGCTCGAGATTTTCCAGTATTGGAGATGGCGTGTGCATCACGGCGTCCGAAATCTTCAGCAGTATCGAGTCTGTCACGAAGAGAGCGATTTCGCATATGCGGTCAGGATGTTCGAGAGCGGCAACGATGTCATCTACTTCGCGAGACATCAGACTGGTGAACGATATGACGATAGGCATGACCGGCCAGATATCGGGAGTTCTCCCTATCTTCTTCTTCTCCTCGTCATCCGTCATCTTCCTATACGTATAAACGAGTCGCAACTCCAAACGACGGGGTGAGCTGAACACGACGGATCGCCATTTTCGACACACGTGCGCGAGTCGGTGCCACTTCCACGAATTACAAGATCCGGTGGTTAGTACGACGTCGAGTCGGTGGTGATCGAATATGTCCAGTAGGATGTTCTCGGGAACCCGATCCACTATCCTTGAACGTTGGCCACCTATCTCATCCGCTCCCCACAACGCGGCGACCATCGTTCCCTCTCCTCTCGGCATACAATATGGCTTTAGGGTTCGATTCCAGAAAATTACCTGTCAGGTCAGCTTTAGAACTCGCGGAGGGGCTCAGCCTTGTGCCAATGGACGTACTGGTTACGGTCAGAGTATTAAATATTTTCGTTGAAAGGAGTGGCGGATTTTGGTCCGCCAGAGGCTAGTTTGTGGTATGCGTACGTATACCACACTCGGCTTCGGTGGTCGCCTTGTGCGAGCCCGAAATAGAATTTGGACGCCGCCCTTTGGGGGCACGTTTCGGTCTTGTTTCTGTTAGTGATGATGTACTTAAGATTACATTTCTGTTTCACTGTTACTGAGGGTTCCCCACTACTCTAGAATGCTCGCATGTGGAAGAAAACACAATGCCTTTTGTTCTTAATGAGTTTCAGATTAGTTTCTACTGTCTCAATCGTCAAAAAGGGGCTGTAGAATAGCCCCAAGAATTCATCCTGTTCAAGAAACGTCCCCCGTCTGTTGCTTCATCACTCTAAACCTCTTGCTTGCGCAACCCCGTTCGACCCTATTTTTGTGCAACAACACTACCACTTCTGCCCTTTGTACCTTCTCATCAGTCGTCGTAGTCAGAGTTCCCTTACACCTCCCACAAAGTCCCGTGACCTACTCACCTTAGTGACAGCAGTGGCAACTTGGGTAAGATGAGTGGGCTGAGTGCTTTTTATTTATATTTATTTACTTAAGCGGCTTCATGTATATGTGAGAGTAGATAGCGGTTATGTGCGGATGTGTAGTAATGTACGTGCAAGAATAAGAAATGATCGGGGAGACTTTTCTGAAGGCTTGCTCCGAGACTTCATAAAATAAGAGGTTTAAAAGGATTGATGAGATGAAAGGTGTGCAGTGGAAGGGGGAAAAATATGATGCATAAGGAAATTTAAACCAGCAAACAAGAAAGATAAAATAAATAAACAAGAATTTTAGTAGTCGATGCGCACCCACTCCCCATGCTCGAGTTCCCAGCGAGCGCCTGAAGGAAATGAGATACGATGTAACGACGATCCTAACGGGGGTCGTGTCCACACAGAAAGCCGTGAAGGGCCCTCCTCCGCTTCCGCCGTCCTGGTCGTCTTTTCAGCTCGCAGGCAAAGAGTGCGGAGAGCAGGTACGTCAGGTAACAACGTGCCCACTTGCTTATATAACGATTGCAATGAGACCTAAGAGAGAGAGAGAGGGGGGGGGTGTGCACCGCAATCAGCCATCCAAGTAACGAACGGAATACGAAAAAAAAACACGGGGAAACGTTACCTCATCAGAACTACCTTCGAGACAGAGCTCGAGTGCCTCTAACCCCCCACCCGCCTTTGCCAGTGCGCCTATTAATCGACCCCGTGTCCGATCATCCACATCCGGCGCAAGCACCAACACAAGCTTCTTCAACTGACTCCCCAAAGCGCTGAATAATGCAGCAGGACGTAATCCATCATACAACGTGCTCGCAATACGCAGCGTCACACGTTCCAAAGGTCGACCAGAAGCTAACGCGAGAGCAAGACCCGGACTACCATCCACCGCAGCTAACTCAGGTACGGCCGTCGTAGGAACCTCCCCAGCACCAGGAGGAACGCCAACGAAGAGAGGTAGAGCGAGACGCGTGATATCTGGTCGGGTGGACAGGAATTGATCAAAGAACGCGAACGGGAGCGTGTCCGCGAGTAAAGTGAGTCCGACGAGACCCAACGGCGTGGCAGCGAGTAAATCAGCATCAAAGGCGGGTAAAGTGAGATGCTTGAGCGCGCGCATGGAACGTAGAGCGAGGGCCAGCGCGAGTTGAAAGGATGCGCTGTGAGCGGGCGGATAAGCAGTTATTTTGAGGGACGTCACAAGTGTTGCGAGGTGCGATACACCCGCGAGTCGAGCGATGCATTCATCAGCATTCGAGGTGGAGAGATCAAGAGTACGATATAGCGTGATTTGTGCTGCTGTGCAGAACCGTTTGGAGACGCGGGCGAGGACGGGTAGCCCCGAGCGCGGGATGTGCGCGAAGATGAGGGACAGCGGGACGGGTGGGCATTGGCGCGCTTGCAGCCTCGTCAAACGCGGGCTGCGCAGCTCATACGATTGGGCGATGGTCACGATGACACGTGGTTGCGGTTGCGGTTGCGGCTGTGGCTGTTGAGGCGGCGACACGGACGAGATTTCGCTGAGGGGGTGTAAAAGTGCGGGTGAACTGTGTGTGCGGGTGCGCCGCGTCTGATTGGAAGACCAAGAGGGTGTTTCAGATGAAGCGGAGGATATCGGTACATCAGGGGATTTTAATGATTGTGAAGGACGGGGAGAGGTGGTGGTGGTGGGTGAATCGAGACCGGGACCGAGCACGTCAAGTTCTGAAATGCTACTGGCACGCCGTCCGAGACCACTGGGAGGGCGAATATCTGGAGACGGTGGTGTCGGTGACCGGCTGGGAGAACGTGGCCATGATGCGGCGGAAAGATGGGATATGGCATTCTTGGAGGAAATGCGTCCCTTTCGGAAATGAAACTTTGAAGCAAAAGTGGTTACACGCCTGCGGATGGATATCAACGTGGAATTTTGGGAGGTAGAAGAATCGTGGAAGGTGAATGCTTGAGACTCGGCGTATTTGGGGCATCGAGGTTTGAAGAGAGTGGGAACCTACTCATGAATGAAGGCATGGTGCAAGAAGCAGAGAGGGGAAGGAGAAAGAAAGAAATAGTTAGCTTGCTTGGCTAGCTAGTGGGAGCGGGAGGGGCACAAGTTTTACTGTGGGTGTCTCAGTTTAGTTCAATGGATGACAGCGGGGATTTGCAATATTAAAAATAGGTTCACTTACACTTACACTTACACTTACACTTTCCTCCTTCCCCTTCTGAGCTTAGAATATTTGTTTTGTTGAACTCGAACTTGAACTTACCTTACACGAGCCATGAGGACGTGTCAAATAAATGAAGTCTTCTTTTAAATCTCCGATGAAATATCCCGTCATTCCCGTCGTCGATCTCTTCTACCGTCGATCCTGTACACAAGTATATTACTATCTATGAATAAGTAAAACAACAGGCAGGAAAAGCGTTTCTCTAGCAACAACTTGACCTTTATATCGAGATGACTTGTGACTTGGTCTTCCTTTCTTCCTCCCCCACAGTAAAAGCGCAGTCATACGCGTTTAACGCGCGATCACAATTTGCTCACCTTTTCATTTAAAATGTGAGAGGTACCGTAACAAGTCACGCAACGACGCCCAGATAATTAATGTCTCGCTTCTCTTTTCCACTAGTATGTTCTATTTATTGTCTTCCCCCCCTCCTTTCCTAGAGTCTCTATAAGTGTTTCCCAGCTCGCGTACTTTTCTTTTTTGCCTTTATGTCCCTCCCTTTGGAAGAAACAGATAACCCCCGAGATGTCCAACGTCCATCATTCCCGATGGTCACGGTCAAACGTTTTATCAGATCTCGAACAATCCAATAGATGGCATCTCGGAACTAGTCACTTTACTTTAAGAGTAAAATCTTATTTTTTAGGCTGGCTAGGGATAGACAATAATGAGGTCGGAAGAGTGGTGAAGTGAGTATCGTAACGGCTCTCCTCGGGTTACAAGACACGCGACCCGGGATAGGCCCAGACCCAGCTGGGTAAGACGGGGCTCTCTGCTCAACTGTGTCTATTGCTATGTGGCCCCCTTGTACCCACGCACTTGCCTTAGAAGCGTGTAATAAAAACGAGTGAGTATAGGGCTACTATATCCTTTCTTGCTCTACCATCATATCATCTAGTATATTATGGTTATGGATGGGGGTATATTACATCCTCAAGGGATCAAAAAGAGAGTCATTGTCTTTATTTTTTTTTGCATGTGGCCAATTTAACGCCAGCTCGTCACGATTGGCTGCGTTCCTGATGCTGGGGTCGTGTTCTGCCTATTCGGATCCGATTCAAACACGATCTATCCAACGTCAAGTCCCAATCCCCCCATACATTCATTAAAAATCATTCTCAGTGTGTTTAAGAAAAGAAAAAAAAAGAGCGTACACTGCCGTTGGACTGCTTGCGGATGAACTTATACTGGAACGCAGCATTGGGCGGTAGATACACCGTCGCACCCCACACGGGATTATTGGTCGGATCAAGCGGTATCTATACGTGTGTGTGTCAACGAAAAACAACCATCAATACCTTGAAGGATGTATGCACGTACAGCGTTGGACGTGTCCCAGTTACCGAGTTGTGGCAGGCTACCCACAACAAAGACATTCTGTTATTACAAAAAAGATTAGTGACTCTCTCTGTACTCTCCCATTGCTGCCTCTCCTCCTGCACTCACTTCACCGAACGTCGTCGTTACGTTCTCAGAGAACATGACCGGAATTTGCTGGGCCGTCCTCGGCGTGGCCGTCCCTTTACCCAACGCACCAGTGTGTATCGCGATGGCTTGGCGTGGACCAACAGTGACGGTCAAGCTTCCACCTGAATTGATAGTGAATCTGGCAAATTAAATCATGAATGGTTTGAGTTGAACCGAAACCTAACCCAGCAGAAGCGAAGAAACGATGGATTGGGGCGGGCGGTCCACTTACGCCGTTCCACTACACACTCCCGCCAAGGACAAGCCCTCAATGACGTTGCAATAGGATCCAGCGGGCAGGCCCGTCGAGAACGTCGTGCTCCACGCTTTGTCCGCATTATTAATAGCAACAAAGCCGATCGAACCTGTACCAACCACCATCACCACCAGTTGTCAGCCCATCTCTCCTCCGTTGCAGTATGTAAGGAGAGTAAAATACGCGTGTGGGCTTACCTCGGGCAAAGGCGATCTGCTGGGACGACGGGGAGACCCAGTTAGTGAGCACCGCGTTACCGACCTTGTTCCGGAACCCGACCATGCCAGCGACGGCTGGCCAGCGGTGTTGGCAGAACCTGTGGAAAAAAAAGTGTCCCCCACCCACACAGACACACCGATGCCAACGTTGAACATCCTTCGATACTATCTGTGATGATAGAACGAGGTTGCATACCATCCATTCGTGCCTACATTTCCAGAGCAGGTTCCTGCTCCTATAAAAGGGATAGAAATGTAAGATAGAAATGTAAGAAGAACGGCCTAGAAAGGGCTATGGTCCGTACCGCCGTTCGGTCCTCCAGCGTCCTTGTTGTAGAAAGTGGTGTAGCTCGAGAGGATCGTAGGCGTGCCATATGGATGAGAACTAGCCACAAAAGGAAAAAAAGAATATCTCGTCAGAGGGACTCTCTTGCCACAGGCTAAAACTAACATACAGGGAGAAGACGGTGGCCAGGGTGTACGAATTTGAAGGCGAGTATGGGTTAAGCGATGCAGAACTCTATGCGAAGGGGTGTGTCAGTAGACAGAGCAAGCGCTCGATCGAAACGCTCGTACCCGCTCCGTATCGTGGTTGGAGACAAACGTGTTCGCGTTTGAGCCCGCGACCCAGCCTCGACTATCAAGGTTTTGCAATGAAGATATACCGCCAGTGAGGAACGCATCCCTTAGAGCACTGGAAAAACGGAACCTATAAACGCAAAGAGAGGGAGGGGGGAGTTGGAAATGGTGAGGACCAAAAGTGAAATTTGAAAAAAGAAAACCCCCCTTACTCTTCCACATCCCCAGTCTTGATGTACAAAGCTGGCGTGACCGCCTGGCCCGCGCCCCAGACAACCTAACGACGTGTGATCCAATTGAGCAAAGACTAAACAAACTGGCTAGCACAGGGATGCCAATGGGGTAATCTCACCTCCTGGGTGATGTATGGTTTTGACTTCAACCTCGATAAGATATTGGCAATATCAACGGGATCGATATCTATCCAAACGCATCACAGCTCATTTAGCGAACCTCGCCTCCAAACCCGCGCGCCAAAAACAATGGGGAGGAGAATTTCTGAGCTGCGTACGTTTAGCCGCGTCCAAACGTAGACCATCGACTCCCAAAGAGATGAGATCGTTCGTATATGTGGCAAGTCGTTGGCGAACATATTCAGTGTCTGTCGCCAAGCTAACAGCGCAGCGCGATAAATCAGAAATGTGGGACGTGCAAGGATTGTCGTTTGACGTACTCTGCAAGGCCAACGAGTTGGCAGGTCCACACTTCCTTAGTACTCTTATAGTTGACGATGGCGTCGCCCGGTTCAAGGCCACAATGATGGAAATTTTGAGTCTGGTAGATCCCAGGATAGTTGTAATGAGTGAAACCTGTCCCGTGAATATTGCTTCAGAAACGTATATAGAAGGGACCCTGAGATTTGCGAGACGAGACGAACTGCTTCCCGCAATACCGACCCCCGAATCCCGCCCGGTCATGTGGTTCCATATGGTATCTGATTTTTTGTTCGTTATTCGTGGGGGTTCGCATCAGGTCAACGGGTAACGAACCAGCTATGACCTTGACGCCAACTGCGTGGCATGCATCAACCATATTTTGGTATTGCTGTCGATTGCCGTGTTTGGATGTGAGCGTGTATGAGACGGGCTGATAATCCGTCCACCACTGGGTTCCCTGGATGTGCTCCTGCGCCGAGTTCACTGGCGGCAAGTCAACAATAACAAGACGCAAAGGAAAAAATAACCCCACCTTGAACGAATCCATAGCCCGCTGCTCCAAGGAAACTAGTACACTCTGCAGCGACACTGTCCCAAGACCATTGAAACATCTGAGCGATCACAGCTGGCCAGGAGTTCTATCGGTGAGAGGGAGTCTCCCCAGATAGGTAGGCGGGCGTACGGGCTCAGAATTGCTTACCTTTGCTTCCGGGTGTGGAGTGTTTAAAGTGGTGCTTGGAATGCACGAGCGCAACAAGTGCGAAGATTGGAACGATATACTTAGACAATCCCATTTCTCCGACTAGCTGTTACGAGTTGCCAGTTGAAGATTAACAAAATTAAAATTAAAGAAAAAAAGAAAGAATGGAGAGAGAAAGGGAGGGAAGGAGGGAAAAGGAATGTAAGGGGTGCACTTGTCACCACCCAAACCCAAGGTTCAAGGTTCAAGCCAGCCGCGAATTCCCCACCCCAACTTGTATTTAACACGCGGTCAACCGCCGAAACGGAAGCAGTCATCAACATCACCACGGGCATGAGATCTGGCTAGGATACGTGACAGTAAGTAGTCGTCATTAGCCCCCCTTCCATTGTGTGCCAAGTCGCGAAAAGGAAAAGGCTTCCGAGGAGGCGCAAGCTTCCAGTTGTGATGGCTTGCTTCATCAGTGGTGATAGCACGTCAATTAGGCAATTCCATATTTGAGGAGCTTCATTCAAACTTCAGTAGTAAGTTAGTTAGAGAGCAACTCATCGCAGAGAAAACCGCGGCATGTGAGCCACGGCCGCTTGGCAACGCGATCATGTGGAGTGGTTACCACACTACAAGACCAACCAAATGCGACCCCCGTACAGATATCTGCCTTGTGCGCGTGACGGAGGTAATGACAATCTATACGGGCGAAAATCCTACATTTACCGTTTACCGTTTCAAAAAAAAAATGACACGACACGCGTGGCCCCGGGTATTAGTGCCTCCTAATCTCCTAAAATAGTAGAAAATTCGATTGACAATTGCGAACATTTTTATTTTGTTTCGGGCTTGGCCCGCACATCCACGGCCCTGCGATTGGCAAGCCTGACCTAACCAACATTCTCCTATGCCTTTTACCTGCGATTCCGACACACCCCGCGTCACGGCCCACATCCTCCTCCATTCCCCCCAGTACCGGGAGGGGGCCTGCGCCACTTTCAACCCCACGCGGTAGTCTGACCCCAGACCGACTTCAATAATACCAAAACCAAACATGCGACAGCTCTCTTCGGGTTCGGGTTCTTACAAGACATGTGCGGGCAGCGTTCAAGCGTTACAGGGCGCGACGACCTCTGGAGACTAGCTGAGTAAGGATGAGTCCCTTTGTTCCCTTTCGAACAGACTCTGCACTTTCATGAACATGTCTTGCACACGCAAATCATCCATCTGTAACATTAATTTATTGCTATGAGCTCTTGTGGTGCCGTGAGCAATAACAAATACGCGGCATGACGGCTGCTGCTGTTGACGTGTCCCTCCGACAGCGGGCCGGGATAGCCGCTTTCCCTAAACTTCGCTTTGTGTATCTGTCTGTGACCCTTCACCTTGCTTGCTTCAAATGCACGCCGCTCGAGCTTTCCGTACATCTTTTGGTGCTAGATTCAGAACAGTGACGCCGGTACGCCATCTAGAGAGCAGCAGCGTTCTGTCGCGGTTCCCTCCAAGCTTCCGTACATCATTACCGCAGCCGCCATACCGGAACTTCTCGACACAACCTCCTTGTCGGGTACAATATACACGATTCGATGACCATCCAAATCGACCACCGCCGTCCTCTGCAAGGTTTCAGACACGTGATGTCATCATATATACCTTAGGAGTGGGATCTATTGTATACTACCTCTTTCAGTGTGTTGTCAAATCATATATTATCACTCTCATATCGTCCCCCTGATGTCTGGTTATGAGCCTTGAGCAAGTCCCTGAGACAGGCAGGTGGCGCTTTATGGATGTAAGCCCGAAATTCGAAGCCTCCGTGCGTGACCCTTCCGACTCTTGACATTCGCTGCCTTTAAAATCCTCTTCTTCTTGTCTACCTATAGCTTTGGGAGGCATCGTACACCGAGCTCTCCCAACAATTCCAAGGAAAGCTCCTTCCACCCTCACATTTCGTCACTCAGCATGTACACCGTGTCGTATCGCGCATCTTAGAGGCAAACGATCTTGGTACACTGCGCGGAGATCCACGAGCACCCATCCCGATACAGAACGTATTGCAGCCAGGGTTTGGGATAGGCAGCGGTGACATAGAGGATGGTCTTCCAGACTTGTGGGATCCTGATGCCACGGGACACGGCGCGACACATGGGACTAGCAGGATGGAGTGGAACCTATTGGTGGTCAATGACAAGAAGGTCGTCAACGCTATGGCAGCGCCAGGTATGCCTAAATTTTCTTTTCGAACCTATATGAATTCGCCTAATTCTTATTAGGTACGATCGTTGTTTTTACGGGTATCCTTCCTGTAGCGAAGGATGAGCAGGGTCTCGCTGCGATACTTGGTCACGGTGAGTTCATTCATCCAAATCCTATCTTAAAATTTCCTTTTACCCTGTGTATAGAGATAGGCCATGTTGGTGAGCCGCTTTGATTGCTTGAGATGAGGGGGCTATTTCGCCTCACACGACAGATCGATTTTCTATAGTTGCACGCCACGTAGCAGAACGCTACTCCTACTCCAAAATCTTCATTGCTATGGCCTGGCTGGCAGATCTCATCGGCCTCCCCTCCGGTGTTGGCGGAATTATCACCACTTTGTTGATGGATCTCCCCCACTCACGCAAACAGGAATACGAAGGTTTGAGTCACTCTTTCGTTCACGCGCCAATAGATTCATGTTGGCTTAACGGTACTTGCTTTTTTTTTTTGCAGCTGACAAGATAGGCTTGAGGCTTTCAGCCAAGGCATGCTTTGATCCCACTGCAGCACCAGAGTGCGGCGTCTTTACTTTTATTTTTATTATTTTTTTCATTGTCGCTTCTTTCGCCTGACGTATATTTTTTCAGAATGTTCAAACGCTTAGGCGCACTAGAAAAAGCCGCTAGTGGCCTAAATGTTTCCTTCTTGAACACGCATCCTGCGTCCGAGGAACGCGTCCGGGTACGTTCACTTCCCCCTCTCCCCCTTTTCCGTAGTCCGATCCGACTGTCAACTCGCTTAAAAATACGTTGACAGCAACTTCAAAGTCTACTCCCGGAAGCATTCACAGTGCAAGCGACGGCTTGCGGTGGAACCTCGGACTACCTCGGTGCCTTTGGTAAGGCAATTATTGGGTTAGAAGTGACTGACAAGTGAGACACCACGTGACGATGCACGTGAGCTAAGTGTCAGGGGAAGAACAAGCTTTCTTGGATATTGATCCCCACTCTAACCTCCGAGGCTTTATATTGTCCCCTTCTGTCAACTCCCAGGCAACCTGCAGGCACATCGATACAATACTTGTCACCCTTATGAGAAGAACATATAGCTCATCATTGCAACGAGTCAGTTCAAATTTCTGTGGCTTCTCCGGAGATCACGCAGCTTGAATGACGTCCGGCTCAACTGCTCAGCTCCAAAGCAGATTTCACGTCCCGCAATCTTTATTATATGACTAAGGACCCCGTGCTTCGTCACGCTCTTTGATAGTCCAAACCCGATCAATGCCACGCTCTCTGAACTGAACGGACTACAGATGGTTTTGATGCGGTGATGTTAATCTCCTTCCCATCAACAGGGCTGTGCAAAATTCATCCCGCTGTTGCGGATTCTGGTATTCGACCTTTAAGCGACACTCAGGGAATCGTGAAAGGTGAACTACTCGCTCTGGTGACTTACCAAATATCCCCTGTGGAGTTTGATATTAAGGATCTGATCTATCTCCAGGCCTGAGATGATGTGAGGCTCGATCTAGCGGCAAATACCAAATAACCGAACAAGGTTCCACTCTTTGCGCCTGGGTTTCCCCCGCCACTTTCGTTATTAAAAAGAGTTCCGTTCCAATTGGGTTGATGGGGCCATGATTCCGCTCACCCCCGTGCTGAGATCATGTTAGGGTCAGAGCCCTGCACAAGAATCGTTCGGTTCTGTTTTCTTCTTAATCCCCCAACTACTGTATCGTCCTTCCCGCCCGCCCTTCCACGTCGACGCCCATCTTCATCACATACGTGCCCCCCCCTCCCCCCCAATCCAAGCACATCAGCTTATCTCAAGTGTGAGGAGGCATGTCGCCTAGTCTGATCACGGTCCGTGGAGATAATGCGAATGCATCCTTGACATCAAGGTCATCATCCTCTTCGTGCGTGTCCCTTTTATAGCCCCTCCCCTCCGTTCATCTCGCCGTGCATCCAGCGATATAAATGATTAAACCTTATTTTACTAATCTCCCCCCCTTCCCCCTTCTCCCCCCAACCTCACAGTTCACCAGGCTCTAGTCTCGCGGCTGCTATAGTCCCACCAGTATTACTGGGTTTCGGCTTGCTAATCGTGTTCGCCATACTATGGCGCCGACGTGCCGCACGTCGACGCGCGGCAAAACAGCAAGTTCAAGATGAGGGGTTATCCTATTCTGATTCGCCCACCAGTAGTACTTGCACAACCACACCATCTTTCGTGTCAAATGATGCCGTCGCGGCAACGATGACAACAATGGAGGATTAACGACGCCTACGACAACAACATCAACGGCTTTCCCACACGCCGCCGTAATTCAGCAAGCTGGTGTTCGAGAATCTTCCACTCGAACGTTATCAACCCTCAGTGGGCGTCTCCGAGTCAGCATCCCGACTTTTGTAGGTCGTTTAAGCGGTGGCGGCCATCATCATCAGCATCATCAGCACCATCTCCATCCTCATGAGTACGACAATGGTGGAGGAGGTGGTGGATTAGTCACGGTCGTGGTGCACGACACCGAGGTAGCCACGTCGATCCCGTACTCCCACCAACGCCACAAATCCGTTTCAATTCTGATGACATGTTCGCGCCTCGTCGTCCTCGTCCACGTCAATTCCTACGTGCCAAACCACCCGTCACCACTGTCACCACCGCCTCCGCTTCCGCTTCACCACCACAACCACTACCACACCACCACAACCACCACCGTTATCACCCCCACCGAAATTACCGCTCCCGCCAACCCCAACGTCCGCGAGCTTCGCCCACGACCGTAGGGGTAGTAATATGATAATGTCTACGACGATGGCGATGATGATGATGATGATGCGGGAGCGGGAGCGAGGTCAGGTTCGGGAAAAGGAGCGGAATAAAGTGGATAAATCAAAGACTAAGGTTCGTCCGTTGCCTCCATTACCGGAACGCAAGCTACCTCCGGTATCACTACCACCACCACCATTACCACTGTCATCATCACCACCACCACCATCTCATCATTATCTCATCATCACCATCATCATCATCATCATCATCACCACCACCACCACCACCACCACCATCCTCACGGTCACCACTACCACCAGTGCCAACGTCTTCGTCATTATCCCCGCAACAACAAACGGTGACGGCGGCGAGGTCTTTTCCGTTGGTAGTATTACAACCGAATCGATTGCTTCAAATTCCCGAATCATCGTCATCGTCATCGTCACCACCACCGCAGCAGCAGCAGCAGCAGCTCGTGAATGGACGAAAGTGGGGGGAAGGGAGGCAAACACACTCAGATGTTCCCACACCACCACCTTATACATCGCGGATCTTTTCCTCACGTTCGCATCAAGGTAACCATCATAAAAAAAAAGGCCTTTTTGTTTTGTTTTGGTTTTTTTTTTTTTTTTTTTCCTTTTCCTTTTTTCTTTTTCGATTTTCCAAAAAAACAAAAAGAAAACAAAAAAAAAACAACAATGGCGCACACACACACATGCACATGCATACTTATGAAGGGTGGGTGACAGGAGAAGGAAGGGAGGGGTGAAGTGAAAAAAAAAAAAAAACTCCCCCAAAAAACAAGGTCATGATAATAATATATATATCTTTATATATATATACACATATTATTTGGATGTATGTAACATTAACGATTTTCAATTCAATAGATGTCGGATGATTCGGCCCTGGACAACCTGAGTACCGACCAGGCTTGTCTCTATGGATCTGATATGGGAAGTAGCAGGAAAAAAAAAAAAGGGAAAAAGGGAAAAAAGGGAAAGTGAGTGATGAGAACGTCACGTATAATGTCTTTTCTATATCACTTACCCCTATCAATCACACCCCATCATCACTTTACTTATATCAATTCCCACGATTTTGTCAGGCCAGGCTGACTTGTGACTGAATTTTCATATGATATGATTTAAATGATATTATGAATTCAAAAAGAAAAAAAAAAAGAAAGTATTTAATGTGCCTATGTTGTGACAACTTCGCGCAAGGGGGAGTAGAGGGGGGGGGGGGGAGGGGAAGGGGGTAGGGAGCTCGCCAAAGCAAGTAAACAATAAGGAAAGTCAAATAAAAAATAAGAGTAAAAAAAAAAATGTCGTGTCTTGAACGTTTTAATTCAACAAGGTACAGCGCAGGGGGGGGGGGGAAGGGGAGGAAGAGAAAAAAAAAGTCTAAAAACATATTTCCAATGACATATATTAAAGTTGTGCGCTCCCCCCCACTGCACTGCACTGCGCCATGAGTTGTATGTATGTGTGTGTATGTGATGCAGCGCCTCAAGCCCGCCGACGCTTTGCGCGTAGAGCAGGCGCAATATCCATGTCTATATCCTCGTCCAGATCCGGGTCGACATTCCAGCTCAGGTTTGTACCACCACCACCACCACCACCTTCTTCTCCTTGTTCTTCAGGAAACGTAACGTCATCGTCACCTTCAATTTCCCATATTGGACTTTCTTCACGAACCCGTTTAGATAATGATGATGATGATGATGGCCCTTGATCTAGTTCTAGTAGTCGCCCCAGTTCGGGAAGAGGAGAAGGAGAAGGAGAAGGAGAAGGAGTATTAAGATCGAGTTGGATATCCCATACCGAATTGTCCACTGGCTCGTTCGACGTCCGTTCAGTTACGTTGGTAACGGGTTGCTGCTTGAAGAAGAAGCAATAGTAGTAGTAGTAGTAGTAGTAGTGGCGGTAGACGATAAAGTCCTACCACCACCACCACCACTACCAACTGTAAGTGCACCACTCGTAGAAGCGCCCGTACGAAACGGTCGTTCAAACGCATCTTTGAGTCGCGCTACTTTTTTAGGGCCAAAACCAGGAAGACGAGCGAGCTGAGCCGAATCAACCTGTGCGATCCTCGCGAAACTCTTTTTTTTTTTTTTTTTTTTTTACACATAAAAAAGAAAGGAAAAGGAAAAAAAAAAAAAAAAACACGCACGCCGAATGATGTACGGAGAGTTTCTACGTCCGTCTTATTCACTCGCGGAATACTCGTGAGCGCTGCTCGAAAAATCGCGCTTGGCGTTTTATCCACACGTTCGCGGATGAGTGTAGGTGAACGATGTTCGGATTGTTTGTAAGCGGTGAGATACTGACCGGCTTCATCTGTGCTGGTAACACATTTAGACACACACACACACACACATACATACATATATACATATGTTGTTGTTGTTGGAAGGGGAGGAGGGAAACGGAAAGAAAGACTCACGACCAGGTAACGATAACGGTGATGTTATTAAGTAGACAAATTCTGGTCAGCTCTCGAATGGGATCCCGATGTTCTGACTGTTGAGGGAGTGTGTGGGTAAAGATTCAATGAACGTGTATGTGTGTCTAGTGTACGCACAATGTCACACATGAGAAGGAGAATGCGGAGGTTATACGATTGGCCAAGACGTTCTATCCGCTGATGAATGTATTCAGGATGAAGACGATGATATCTCAAGCTGTGTGAAAAGCGTCGTGAGAAAGGAGGAATGTGTTATTGTGGGGGGGAGGGGGGAAAGAAAGAAAGGAACCTGAGGAAAAGGACACCAGTGGTCTTACCGACTTGATAATCAGGTAAGATATCACCAAACTCCTTAGGAACATTGCGAATGCATTCGATTATCGGGTTAAGACGTTGACACGGGTTGATGATAATTGAGTTTCCTAAACTCGGTTGTACCACCGGTGGTTGTCGCTGCTGGTGCTGGTGCTTTCCCTTATGTGCAATTGCTTCCATTGGGTTGAAGTGGTGATGGTTTGATTAAACTGTGTCGTCGTCGTCGTCGTCGTCATCCCACTCACTCACCAGATACATCGGGCCTGACCTCCGGTATATAAATAAATATAAATATGAACGGCATCACGGCATCGAATAGTCAGGGGGTCAAAGTTATACATTATATTTCGCAGCAGGGGTGACAAAAAAAAAATAAACAAAAAGACGAGTGCGAGCGACATTATATATATACCATAAGACGATACGCTATTCAAGCAAAGAACGAATAGCGCCAGCGCTAGATGAAGGTAGGGAAAGATAGATAACAGCATACCTTCTCATGTCATACCCCATTTGCAATCTTTGCCATTCGTAACATCGCGCTCCGATTTTGTCTCGGTTCCGTGGCAGGTGCTTGCAAGCATATGAGGCGAGGTTTAGGCGGAGTCACGATAACACCATCACCACCAACATTGGACGTCCGAGAAAGTGAGCGACGTGCAGACCTCAGGTTCAAGTCACCACCTTGCGCGGACGCAGGGCGAGATGGGGGCGATGCTGAGACGGGTAGCTTGACTGGCAAAAAATAAAGATATTAAAAAAAGATTTCTCGATACAAAATAAAAAAGAAAAAGAGACGTACACTGAAACGAAGTTGGTGGGGCGGTGGTCTCCTTTGAAGCACGCAAAATCGCGCTGCGGTTCTGTCTCGGCGCCATAATGGGTGGTGCGGTACTTGGTACCGAGATAGATCCTCGTCTCTTATGTCCAGGAACGCCCGCAAACGTTCTAGCCTGTGCCTCCTTCAACGCCAACGCGGCCCTCTCTTCCTCCGCGGCCTTGGCTTTGGCCTGCGCGAGCGTGATGATGGGTTTCGGACGAACCAGCTTCGGTGGGGTTGCGCCTGAAATGCGCAACGATGCGGCACGGGTCATACGGGGCGCCACTACGGGAGCCAGGGTCGAGGCGACGGCGATAGACTCAGTGCGCTTGTGTCCTGGAACGTTGGCAAACATTTTTTGGAGGGCCTCCTTGCTAGGAGGAGTGCGAGGCCCGCGGTCACGCTCGTTTTTGACAGGGGCCACGCCCGCGCGCAAACTGGCGGCGCGTGTTGTACGGGGTAGGATAGTGGGGGATATATGAGAAAGTGGTATTTGACGGGCCTTGAAGGGAGTGCGAGGTGATGTGCGAGTGGTTGGAGTGGCGATGTTGGACGAGCTGCCGGTGGTAGAATGAGTGCTAGTAGTACTGAGGTGAACGCGAGGGTGAGAGGATGAGGATGAGGATGGGGATGAGAGGAGAGAGGACGAAAGGGACCGGCGGTTGGTGAGTGGGCGTTCTCCTCGATCTGTATCGTCATCTGTAGAATATTCCAAATCTGGAAGGTCCGAAGTATGGAAAGGCGGAGAGGAAACGAAGAGAGAAGCAATCTGAATCTCAGCCGTTTCCTTATCGGGAGAACCCATGACCGCATTGAGCTCTTTGGATACACCGTAGAGGGCACGAAGGGATGAAGGTGACAGTTCACGTGATACTTGAGGATCAACATCTCCCATGATCGTATTCCATACTTCGATGGCACGACGACGTTCAAGTATATAAACCCAAACTGGACCCCTAAAAGAGTGAAATGAAAAGTGAGTGAAAAGAAGAAGATTGATTCCGAGATTTATTTACTCGGCAAACGATCGGGCGTCTTCCCCAAAGAGTTCAAAGAGGGTATCAGGATCCGTCTCCACATCGATTTCTATTTGCCTCTCCTTCACAATCTGTGTGTGCCACCGCAATATGAATATGAATATACCAATACCCCGCGGGGGAGATTCAAACGAACGTACCTCGAATTTGGCTTCCGTAATCCTCTGTTCAATCTCGAAACGATGCTTCAACGCATGAGGCTTAATGATCGCTACTGTTCGGGTAGAGGGTGAAGCAGGTATCGGTGTCGGTGTCAATGTCGGTGTTGTTGAAGACGAATCGAGGGCATCATGATGATGAGAGGCAACCGAAACGTTGCCATGTTGATCAGACAATAACATAGGGTAAAAGAAAAAGGAAAAGGGAAAGGAAAGACAGTCGCGTTTGAAAACAACGCGGGGTAGAAAAGGTTAATAATATAATTCACACAGAAGAATGAGCCGATCGGCGGCCGAGCGAGTGAAACGTTTTGAGTTGGTGTGGAATGGAATTTAATGAAATGAAAATGAAACCGAAAACCGAAAAACCGAGGGAAATGGGATGGAAAATTAAACAAACCAAACATAACACAACCAAACCCCGTGGCGTCGTTTTTCGCACGGTGGGTAGGAAGGGAAGGGAAGAAACACAATCAATCAATATTCATTTCTTCTTCTTCTTCGTCGTCGTCGTCGTCGACTTGTAATGGTAATTTCTCATCGACAGAGGTGCATATTTGTTTGACGGCTCCCCCATACATGCCTCCTTGAAACATGTAGCAGCACGTCACGTGCACACCATGCATATCCCTCGCCTACCCTACCACGGAGGTGATGACGACATCTTTTTCATTCAGGTCGCTCGCCATTGCTAGGCGGGGGCCTTGTTCCTGCTTGCCGATGACTCCCTACCGGTTCAAGATTTGACAATACACAGTCCTGAGAAACGAAGCTTGTCGCCAGCTTCGGGCCTGGACATCCTTGCTCTCTTGATCAGCCTCGTTTTTTATAACATTTGATTTGAATTTTTATTTGAATCTATCGATCCGCGGATAATTCACATTGGAGACATAGGTCATAGAAGCGAAAATTCGTGAGGCATAAGCTGAGGTTCCAAGTTAACCCCAATCCATGAGAGTTGTATACTGTACGGGAATACCGTGAGAGCAAATAGAGTGCATGCGTGAAGGAAATTTCATTTGTTGGTCGTGCTTTGTGTGAACTCTTTATTTATGAGAACGAGTACATGCCCCTCTCTCTCTATAGCGTGGTTGGGGTAATTCTTAGATACTTAACCATAACCTGATGAAATAATACGAGTAAAATCGTTGCATGTCTGATGCTTTCATGATCAAACCACAGTAGTGTCCCGCAACCGAAATTGCACGAATTAGAGCCAGAGGTCACGCCACACTTACCGACTCAGACTGTTACGGCTGGCGAACCGTTCTGCGTGGATTCGAGGTCAAGGTAGTTTTGACGGTTCAAGTGATGAGATGATTGCTAAGCACGCAAGGCAAAGCAATGAGAAGAGTTGGAATTCCTGAGTCAACTAAGCCCGTAGATTGAAAGAGAACATGGTAGAATGACAGAGAAAACGTTGAGGACATTGCCTTTCGGTGGAAGAGAATAAAAAAGAAAGAAAAGAAGTTATCGTACAATAAACAGTTATCAATTACTAAGCATGTGCAGCACTGACAGCCCACGGCCCACCACCGTTCCATCCAACCCTACGTCCTACTACTATCAAACTCAACCTTGAGCATGGATTCCAAGTTATCTTCGTTTCGGAAAAGGGTTTACGAGATGTTTCCTGCATCATCTAGCAGCCAGCAACCAGCTTGTAAGTGTTACCCGCAAGTCTCATTCTCTCGCTTTGATTTTGATTTTGAAACTGATTCATTTGGCCTAGCTGACACCTTAAATCTGGGCTCATCGGGTCCCATCGGCGGTTATAGTGCCATTGCGGATAACGCAATTCAATTGTCTCTCGCATCCCTCAAAGAAGGGAGTGCTTTGGCGGGCAAGATCCCTTACATTGCTCCCATCGCGGGCCTCTTGCTCCAGGCGCTTACGATAAGAGATGTGAGTACCTCACTCCTCCAACCGGCGTTGAGCCGTTCATAACCTCACCAATAGGAGGTAAAGCAATACAAGGGAGAGTGTGAGGATGTCATACAGAAGCTCATCAGAGTTGCGGGTCTCGTCATCAATGTTGGTCAGTCATGCCAAACTCATAATCTGAATGAGGGAGATCTTCCCGCTGGCCTGCGCGCCATTCTCAAGTCTCTTCAAAAGTATGTATCTCGTGATAATTATATTCTTATCGTCCCCCTGATCGATGAAAAGTGAGTTGGATGGGATTAAGCACGTCCTCGAAGAATGCTCCAAGGTCAGAGGCGTCAGAAGTCTGCTGTTGCGCAAGGATCTGCTCGGGAAAATCAAGAAGTATGATGCCAAGTTGGCGAATGCTCTTGAAGTCTTTCAGGTTCGTCCCAGATCTATTTTCTAAATCGTCGATCTATCATGATCATTTATCCATAGGCCGAACTGTTGCTGGATATTCGCTTTACTCAGATTGCCGATAGACGCGATGTATGTTCATATCCCATATCCCATGTTCAACTTGGCGGAGTCAATTGACTTGTATTGAACAGGGTCCCCGGGCTGTCCTAGCTGAGATTACGATGTGGGCATTCTCCATCCGTGCTCATCCCGTGAACGTGAACGTATCCTGATGTTGCCCAGGTCTGTCGTGCAACCAGCGATCGCTCCGCCTCTACCACAGATATTTTTCGGACGTGACACTGAGCTTGCCCACATAATTCACATCATATTCACCAAAGTTGCTTCTCGCCCAGCCAGGATTGCTATCTTGGGCCCTGGTGGATATGGAAAAACCACACTTGCCAATGCAGTCCTTGGTCATGACCGCATTCAAGAACACTTCCAAGATGCTAGATATTTTATATCTTGTGAATCTGCCAGTTCATCCGATGCCCTCCTAATCCAGCTTGCGAAGACCCTTGGCCTCGTAATGGGTTCCCCGGATACCCTTTGGCCTCAAGTCCAAGCCGCGTTGAATTCAAAGGAGACCATCTTGTGCTTTGATAACTTTGAATCGCCATGGGATCAGTCGGACGAGACAAAGCGCTCTGTTGAAGTTCTTCTATCCCGGATCACAGCCCTTCGTCGTGTAACCGTTCTTCTTACAATGCGAGGTGCAGAGCGGCCAGGCCAAACTGAATGGACACGGCCATTCTTGGAGCCTCTGGGAACCATTGATTTGAATGCTGCTAAAGAGATCTGGATTCGTATTTCTGGCCATTATGACAGCTTCTCAGAGCAACTTATCATGGCTGTGGACTGTGTTCCTCTTGCAGTTGACCTGCTGGCCCATCTTTCTCAGGTTACCCCGCCTATGTTATTATGGGAGGAGTGGAGTTCGAGACGAACAAAGCTCATCAAGAAGGGTGAAATGAACAGGCTTTCAAATATGGAATACTCAATACAGATCTCCCTAGATAGTCACCGTATGGTGGCCAATCCACTTGCAAAGGGTCTTCTTGGGATCCTCAGCACTCTCCCTGATGGGCTTCATATTAACAACTGAACAAATTCAAAGGGATTCTCACTGACATGGATATGATGTCATGCCTTCAAGTTCTTCAGCAATGCAGTTGATAAATCTGATTGGAGATAGATATCAGCCTCATCCAATTATACGTCAATTTTGTAACAATCAGGGCTTTACTTCATCTATGCACAAGACAGCTCTTGAAGAGTTCTACATTTCCTTGGCATCCTTGATGTGGAGAGAGCAGCTCCGGAGGCCTATGCAGAAATGGTTTTAGAAGTGAACAATACTAAAGCCATGTTATCAGGGTTACTGAAATCAAACTCTGGCAACCAATCAAAGCTAATTAATGCTATTGTTTCCTTCACTGAACTCTGCATGAGTATTGGAGACTTCTCCAGCACATTATTAAATCACACTGTCCAACTTCCTTTGGAAAACAGTGATGGTGCAACACATTTAATTAAATGTCTTACAGTATGGGGAAGGCTATGTTACCGTGCAGATGACATGGAAACTGCAAAAAAGAAATTTCTAGAAGCAGAAAGACAGTGCCTATCAAGTCCAGTGGATGTTGGTAATCTCCATGGCAAATCCTAACTGATCTTGGGCTTGTTTACTTGTCCCAATTTCTATTGAATGAGGCTGAGATTACATATCAAAAGGCATCAGAGATTTATCAGGCCAACCAAAACATTTCTGGGCAAGGGAGTGTTCATTATGGGCTTGGAAAGACATATCTACTGCTAGGCAAGCCCATTGATGCAGAAGCCTCATACCAAAAAGCCTTAGAGTTCCATAAAAATGCAGGTGATATTATTGGACAGGGAAATGATCACCATGGCCTTGGAGAAACATACCTAAGGATGGACAAGTTAGCTGAGGCAGAGGTCTCATTTAAAAAAGCACTAGAATTTCAAAAAATGGTCAATCGTTCTATGAATCAAGGAAATGCTCACCGTGGCCTTGGACACATTTATAGAAGGCTTAACAAGCTTGATGAGGCAGAGGTCTCATATCACAAGGCACTAGAACTTTACATGGCTTCCAATACCCTTTTCAATCAAGGAATTGTCCATCAAGGACTTGGAGAAACATATCTACTCATGAACAAATTAAATGAGGCAGAAGCCTCATTTCAGAAGGCATTAGAAGTCAAAAAGGCTGCCAATGATGTTGTTGGTCAGGGAATTGCAATGAATGGGTTAGGAAGGGTTTACATGAAGAGGTCACAACTTGAGGAAGCTAAAAGCATGTTTGAGGAGGCATTGAAGCTTCATAAACAAATAAAAGCAACCTCTTATGAACAGCATGACCAATTGTGCCTTGATAATGTCCTTAATAAAATGAGGAGTGCTTGGAAATAAGAGTGTCTTGCTTGTGAACAACACCAACCAGCTGTAAGTAATTCAAGTATATCTTATCTTAGGGGTGTCAACTGACATGACATGACATAAATATAGATTGCCTTAAGGGCTGAGGTTGGATGACTGGCCATTGTTTTGTTGATATAAATTTGTTGTAGGAGTATTATTTGGTTTTGAAATCTAATTTGGCCATCACTTGGGATACTCCTCATCAGTGTGCCACTTCAATTCAAAGTGACTTATCCACACTAAATGTAACTAGTGATTGGCAAGGGTTTTCAAACCTGTGTGGGTAAGTGCCACAGGTTTTGCTGGGTATGGGTATGGGTATACAGTGGGTCAAAAAACTGTCCCAATGTTTGCACCATTTCTAGTATTCACTCTATAGCACCTCAGCATTTAGGAATCTGGTTATGGTGTGGCTGTATGTCTGAATGCCCTGCTTCCTGGCTACCATTCCCAATTTGGATCAAAGAAATTGGCCATGATATAAGCATTTTATGATCAAATCAAATCAATCAATCATCGGGACGGTTTTTTGACCCATATTTTAAATCCACTATCTGCCCAATTACTCCTTTTTTTCACCCCTTTTTGCCTTGGTAACTCCTTGAATCCTTTTAGTCATCCTTTCTATAACCTTTTGCCATCATTCTGGTGCATTTTTATTCCACTCCTCCACCACCCTCTCCCACAACTCAGGTATCCCCTTGACTGGTTAAGAACCTTCTTCAGATCCACCCAGAGGTGTCCAATGGGGCTAATATTTCAAGGGATTGGGCTATCCATACCAGGCTTCAATATTCCTGTCTTAAAACTGCTGGCTTGCCTTCTTGGAATTGTGTTTTGGGTCATTGTCCCACTGAAACATGCTTTCACCCTCCACCATTTCTTACTTTTCAAACCTTTCCACCACTCCGCCATCCAAAATATCACAGTACTGGCATGGATTCATGATCCCCTAAACCCCTGTAAGCATTCCTAGTCCATTCCACCCCATACAAGACCAATACCATAAGTTCTTCCTCCTCCATGCTTGACTGTCAGGGTGGTGGTTCTGTCAGAGGGTGGTTCTCCCTTATTTTTCCCAAGTGTAGCTCCTTCTGTCTGAACCAATTCTGTTCATTATAGTCTCACCTGACCACAAGATCCTTTTCCAGTCATCCACTGTCCAATTTTCATGGTAACCACCCTCTGACAGAACCACCACTCTGACAGTCAAGCATGGAGGAGGAAGAACTTATGGTATTGGTCTTGTATGGGGTGGAATGGACTAGGAATGCTTACAGGGGTTTAGGGGATCATGAATCCATGCCAGTACTGTGATATTTTGGATGGCGGAGTGGTGGAAAGGTTTGAAAAGTAAGAAATGGTGGAGGGTGAAAGCATGTTTCAGTGGGACAATGACCCAAAACACAATTCCAAGAAGGCAAGCCAGCAGTTTTAAGACAGGAATATTGAAGCCTGGTATGGATAGCCCAATCCCTTGAAATATTAGCCCCATTGGACACCTCTGGGTGGATCTGAAGAAGGTTCTTAACCAGTCAAGGGGATACCTGAGTTGTGGGAGAGGGTGGTGGAGGAGTGGAATAAAAATGCACCAGAATGATGGCAAAAGGTTATAGAAAGGATGACTAAAAGGATTCAAGGAGTTACCAAGGCAAAAAGGGGTGAAAAAAAGGAGTAATTGGGCAGATAGTGGATTTAAAATATGGGTCAAAAAACCATCCCGATGATTGATTGATTTGATTTGATCATAAAATGCTTATATCATGGCCAATTTCTTTGATCCAAATTGGGAATGGTAGCCAGGAAGCAGGGCATTCAGACATACAGCCACACCATAACCAGATTCCTAAATGCTGAGGTGCTATAGAGTGAATACTAGAAATGGTGCAAACATTGGGACTGTGACGTTTATCGAGGCTTCGCGTTTATGACTTACTTCGCGTTTCGGGGTTTCGCAAGGATTCTATTACCTACACTAGATAACTAAGTAACTTACTATCTGTGTCTAGGTCTTTACAAATATCGGGGACGCAGCCCCTTCCTATCCACACCAATGTCCCTCTGTACCATCTAGACTACCTCCCTATGATGTAGCTATGACATGGCCATGACGACGTCCCAATGCTGTTAGGTCTAGATAGTTATATTAGCTCACTGTCTATCTGCTGTGTACTTAAAAGGACTTACTAGAATCTGGAGACAGACCCTAAGTCTGTTCTCCTGTACCAAATACAGGTGTATAGATCCCCAACCGAAAGAGGCCCCCCACTTGAGCCCCTAAGCCGCGCCTTAGGAGTCTTCATCCCAATCGTCTCGTGACGGGACCGAGCGTCCTCGTTCGATTTCGCCTTCCGCGCGCGCCCGCTGCGACTTGCAGGGCTTGAATAATCTTGTCTTGACCCTTGATATCTTGGCTACAAAAGCTTGATCCTCCTTGACACGAACTGACCCTGTACACAGCTAGCACCTGGCTGTGACATTAGAACAGACTTACAGACTTCACAGAAAACAGAACCACTCACCCGAAATCGCAAGGCGACCGACGACGCGTCCCCTTGCACGAACCCGGAACAATCACGTCGTACTCGGCACGCGAACCCCAGACCCCTTCGACCTCCTCGGCCTCCTCGACAGACGACGAATCCCTCGACTACCAGTCACCAGAACGAAACCTACCAGAACAGTCAGCCAGGCAAAGATTTGGAGACGTACCATTCGAAAACCGAAATCGCTTTGCATTACTCGCAAGCGATTCCCCTGCTGAAAGCCCCCAAACCGAAACCCCCACAGCACCTCTCCCATCCAGACTTCCACCCCTTCTTGAAGAAATGGCCACCATTACACTCACCGAACCAGGACGAACACATACCCAACTCAGTCATACCACAAGACAACCAAAGAATGACCCTCTTAATTTAGGAGGCCCACCAGGAGGAAACCCAGGTGGACACCCTGGAGGAGATCCAAACGGGCACCCGGGAGGAAACATAGGCGGAAATCCAGGAGGAAACCCTGGAGGGAATCCAGGAGGGAACCCTGGAGGAAATCCAGGAGGAAACCCTGGAGGGAATCCAGGGGGAAACCCCCAGGGAGCTCCCGTCCCAATGCCACAGGGAGGACGTATGGAAGGAGCCCCTCCCTCTTATTTTGACGGCGACAGGGCCCACGCGAAACGATGGTTCGCCTTGCTCGAACTCCACTTCGCCCTTAATGCGTTCGTGCCCCTAGTCCAGAACGAGCGATCCAAGGTGGCCTACGCGTTAGGAATAATCCGAGGTCCAAAAGTAGATCGATGGGTGGAGGAACAAGTATACTGGCTGGCCGACATTAACGCAGGACGAATCGGAGTTGTAAATGTGTGGGAAACATTCCGGCAAACATTTCTTGCCGCATGGACAGACGTCGCGGCAGGACAAAAAGCGTTACAAGCGCTTGAAAAATTACAAATGAAGGAGGGAAATATTGATGACTATATTGCCGAATTCCGCGACTTAGCAATTCGGGCCGGACTACACATTGACGACACAGCCGCACGACAATACTTCTATCGCGGCTTACCAACTCAATTGGTTGCGACAATGCTGACGCAAGATCAGCCGGAAAATTTCGAAGAAGCATCAGCATCCGCCCGACGTCACCACGCAAATTGGGTTTTTATGAAAAGCCTGACTAGGAATAAAACAGTCACTACCCCGTCACCTCGGGGAAATAAGTTCACGTTCTATCGCAAGAAGGACCCAAATGCGATGGATGTGGATGTTATCAGGAAAGCAACTACCACGGAAGAAAAAGAACAATACAGAAAGGAGGGACGGTGCTTTGAGTGTGGGCGACGAGGACACTTGGTTCGAGATTGCCCCAATAGAAAACCCCGATCAAGCCCAAATAGCTCGGCCCAGACCGCCACCATCTCGGAGGTCCCACCCACGACTGCGGCGGTACCCAACGGATCTAATGGAACGCCCGCAACTTCCCCAGTGTCGGTCACCCCCACCATCAGCATGTCGACACTCGCCACGGTCCTAAAGACAATGACAGACGAGCAACGTCTTGAGCTGCAAGACCAATTCAAAGGAAACGAGGATTTTTATATCGCCTGAATGACGCGGCCTTCATTCGGGCTCTAGTCTCACACCATGTATTTAGATCACCACTCAAAGCAATGAAACTATTTGTTCCCTTACATGGAGTGAATCAAGAGGCCACAATAGAAGCACTGATTGATAGCGGTGCAACCGAGAACTTTATCAGCTACCGAACAGTAATTAAACATCGACTCCCCATAAAAAAATTAACTATCCCAAAGAAATTACAAAACGCGGACGGCTCTCCTAACGCCACAAAGAAAATAGATCAATGCGTGGACCTCCTTATTACTACGGCAGGAGATACTCAGAAACATCGGTTCTATATAGCATCTATTGGATTAGATGACATGATCCTAGGGTATCCATGGTTCGCGGCCAGCAACCCCAATATCAACTGGACCTCAGGGCAACTAACGCAATCTATTTCCTTCACCGTACCAAGAGAACACGTCCGCCGCCTTAACATCGCACAGGAACTGGCCATCAAAGCAAAGGATAAAACGGAACGATCTTGGGATCAGATCGTGCCGCGGGAATACCATCGACATCGGAAAGTCTTCAGCGACGAAGAGGCACAACGATTCCCAGCCTCGCGGCCTTGGGATCATAAATCGAGTTAAAATCAGATGCACCTGCTACCCTGGATTGCAAGATCTACCCGCTCGGACCAGGAGAACAAGATGCACTAAACAGTTTCCTGGAAGAACACTTGCAGAAGGGGTACATACAAGAATCAAAGTCCCCTTATGCCTCGCCATTTTTCTTTATCAAAAAGAAGGATGGGAAACTGCGACCGGTCCAAGACTACCGAAAACTAAATGACTGGACCGTTCGGAATACGTATCCACTTCCGCTGATCCCCGAGCTAATTGATCGGGTCCGCGGAAGCACGCTCTTCACAAAGATGGACATCCGATGGGGTTATAATAATGTTCAGATAGCACCGGAAGATCGCTGGAAGGCAGCATTCAAAACAAATCGTGGCCTCTATGAACCTAATGTCATGTTCTTTGGCTTGACGAACTCTCCCGCAACATTTCAAACAATGATGAATGCAGAATTCCGAGAAGAATTAAACGAACACGACGCCTCAGGAAGGGCTTGGTTCACGGTCTATATGGATGACATTCTGATCCATACTGACCAGAACCTTCAGAATCACCGCGATAAAGTGCATCGCATCCTGGACAAACTTAGCAAACTAGATCTATACCTCAAACCGGAGAAGTGTTCATTCGAACAAACGCGTATCGAATATCTCGGACTTATTCTGGAAGCTAACCAGGTACATATGGATCCAGTCAAAGTGGAGGGAGTTACTACCTGGAAAACGCCTACCACCGTCAAGGAAGTCCGTTCGTTCCTTGGATTCTGCCAGTTCTATCGTCGCTTCATTCAGGGGTTTAGTAAGATCGCAGCGCCCCTAAACGCGCTTACTAGCGCAAAGAATCCATGGCGATGGACGAGCCATGAGCAGAATGCTTTTGACATGCTGAAGCAACGAGTCACCTCGCAACCGGTCCTTGCCCAACCCGACTTTGACAAACCCTTCATTGTAGATACAGACGCATCCGGATATGCTCTAGGTGCCACCCTCAGCCAAAAGGATCACGAAGACCGCCTCCATCCTGTGGCCTACTTGTCGAAAACCCTAGACGCAACTCAAAGGAACTGGGACATTTATGACCGAGAACTGTTCGCCGTTATAGTCGCTCTCCGATCTTGGCGTCAATATCTTTTGGGGGCAAACATAAAGTCCAAGTCCGTACGGATCACAATAATTTGCAATACTTTAAGGAACCCCAGAAACTTAACCGACGACAGGCCCGATGGCTCCAAGAGCTCGCCGACTTTGACTTTTTGTTGGAACACGTCCCGGGAAAGTTACACACTGTCGCAGATATGCTCTCGCGCCGGCCCGACGCCAACCAGGGTGAAGACGACAACGACGAAGTCACTGTTTTACCCGCCGATCTATTTATCAATGCAATTTCCGATGCAAAACTTCCATTCCCCAAGGCACTAGCCGAACGCCGCGAGATCCTTCAACGGCATCACGACCACGTACTAGCGGGACACCCGGGGATAGATAAGACAACGCAGAAAGTCCAACAGGAATATTCAGGTACCGGCTTACGGGAATTCATACAAGATTACGTCCGAGGATGTGCTAAATGTCAAGAAAATAAGCCGAAACTCACAAAGAAGGCCCCTTCTTTCCCGCTAGATGTACCGGCTTCCGCCGGTCCGTTTCAATACGTTGCTATGGATCTCATTACAGATCTCCCACCATCAGGCAGATATGACGCGGTGCTCACGATTGTCGATCAAGGATGCTCGAAATCCGCGAAATTTATTCCCTGCTCGAAAAACATTACTGGCGAAGGGATTGCCACACTCTACTACCGACATCTCTTCCCATTCTTTGGCGTCCCACGACGAGTTATCTCTGATCGCGATCCCCGATTCACGTCTCATTTCTCGCGCGCGCTAGCAAAAGTCCTACACATTCAACAAAACCTGTCTACGGCGTTTCATCCTCAAACAGACGGTTCGAGCGAACGAATGAATCTCTGGCTCGAACAATACCTACGTCTATGGCTTGGCGACGATCAGTACCAATGGCCCCATTACCTACCACTAGCCGAATATGTCCATAACTCTTGGCCGCACGATAAGACTAAGTTAACCCCCCACACGTTACTCCATGGGACTACCTTTACCTGGAATGCTCAGACAATCGATACGGATGTCCCACAGGTGAATACTCGAATTCAAAATCTCCTAGCAGCACGCACCCGAGCAGAAGAAGCACTCCAATCGCGCGCGCGCCCTCCACCCCAACCCGCCTTCTCTGTCGGCTCACAGGTTTGGTTAGAAGGTAAAAACCTCAAAACACACTTTCCCTCGACCAAACTCGCCCCACGACGATACGGCCCCTTCACGATCTTGGCCCAGATCTCCCCTGTGGCTTATCGCTTATCGTTACCTTCACATATGAAAATACATAACGTCTTCCACACCGACCTCCTATCGCCCTATCGCGAGACAGATGCCCATGGCCCCAACTTTTTGCGTCCCCCACCTGACCTGATTAATCAGGAAGAAGAATATGAAGTCGCCTCCATCCTAGATCACAGACTCTTTGGCCGTGACAAACAATTACAATACCTGGTCAGCTGGGTTGGCTATCCGGCAAGCGAAAATTCCTGGGTCGAAGAAACCGACTGTCACGCCCCGGATCTCCTCACACAATATCATAGCTCTCTTTCGCAGCGTCAGGGTCGACGCCGTCCTTAAAAGGGGGGTGAATTTTCCGTTCTACCATTCCATACCCCACCTAAAATCCTTCACCCTGGCTCATACCAAACGCACAAACCGCCCCTCTGTTCTCAAACGACCACGCAACACCCCCAGAATGTCCACATCTCGCCATATTCCCACCAGTGTTACAAATCCCACCATCATTGACCAAACTATAGCAGCAGTAAACGACGCGGCAACCAAAGCAGCCCTAAGACGACCCATGGACGCCCCAACGCTTCCCCCCACTCCGACAACCCAAACACCTCCACCGCACCTTTCTTTCCCTATGACAGACGATCCTTCCCAAAACGTGACTAACGCAATCACACTAACCGCACAAAATCAGAATCTAGAGCTTGAGGTTCGAACTAGAGTCCTTGCTATGCTCCAGGAAGCTAGGACGCGTCTGGAAGCGATCTACAACCCCCCCGAGACTACTGACGAGGCTGCAGTGTATCGTCCAGACTCTCCAGAACTAGGTCAACTCCCTGACGAGGCCGTAGTAACACAAACGGCAGCTGAGGTTAATGTGGCAGCACACAGAAACTATGACCCTCCTCCTCCACCTTTCCAACGCAATCACATACACGCCCCCTACTACATCGAGCACCGCATCTCTGACTATGAGGGCCAGATCAACGTGGCCCGATGGCTGGCTTTTGAGTATCAACGCGCTGACCCACGCATCGCTTTCACTATGGGAGCAGGACAACCAATTACTTACCTTCCACTCTATGCCCGACCCCATCCACGCTTCACTCGGGGATCAAACCCAATCCTCACACGATTCCAACAGCGCCTGTTCGAGGCAGAACAGGCCTTCACACCCTTAGTTAGCTCAGCCCTAGACGACCTACAAGACCCAGGCGCGTGGGCAGAAGTTTCGCGCTATCGATATGCTACTAGACGTTTGGATCAGGCTCACTACGAACTAGCCCACTGGCGTCGTCAAGCAGACCGCGCGAATCAAGACATCCAGTTAGCCATACACGCCCTTTCAAGAGGAGACGTGTACCACAGATTATTTCCTTTCCTAACATATGCCTATGCTAACAATCAACGTATACGCCCAGAGGAGGCCACTCGTTACGCCCCGCATCCCGAACTACGCGCCGTCCTTCAAGCGGGCGGTATAGGCAGTACCCGCCTACCTCGTCGACGCCGTCTGCGCCATGCTCCGTCTCGTGTCGTTGACCTCACGCGTGACGACTAGAGGTGCTTGGGGCAAGCACAACTGTAGGAGGGGAGTAATGTGACGTTTATCGAGGCTTCGCGTTTATGACTTACTTCGCGTTTCGGGGTTTCGCAAGGATTCTATTACCTACACTAGATAACTAAGTAACTTACTATCTGTGTCTAGGTCTTTACAAATATCGGGGACGCAGCCCCTTCCTATCCACACCAATGTCCCTCTGTACCATCTAGACTACCTCCCTATGATGTAGCTATGACATGGCCATGACGACGTCCCAATGCTGTTAGGTCTAGATAGTTATATTAGCTCACTGTCTATCTGCTGTGTACTTAAAAGGACTTACTAGAATCTGGAGACAGACCCTAAGTCTGTTCTCCTGTACCAAATACAGGTGTATAGATCCCCAACCGAAAGAGGCCCCCCACTTGAGCCCCTAAGCCGCACCTTAGGAGTCTTCATCCCAATCGTCTCGTGACGGGACCGAGCGTCCTCGTTCGATTTCGCCTTCCGCGCGCGCCCGCTGCGACTTGCAGGGCTTGAATAATCTTGTCTTGACCCTTGATATCTTGGCTACAAAAGCTTGATCCTCCTTGACACGAACTGACCCTGTACACAGCTAGCACCTGGCTGTGACAGGGACAGTTTTTTGACCCACTGTAAATGCAGGAGGTGAGGGAATGGATGGCGTGGTCATGAGATGAGGAGGAGGGAAGAACACCTGATTGGTGATGTGAGAATGCTGCTGTCCCTTGGACTGCTGATTATCTCTGTACTTCTTCCCGGCACAGCGCCTGTGCTGGAATTTCTGATCCGACTGTTTCTCCGCTTGCTCTGGCTGCTTGCCACCGAAGTGTTTCTGCTGATTAAAGCGAGGGTCACCCCACTTCCGTTTGATTGCTGAGAGCTTATTAGCTGCATGAGGGTTCTTACCCCTGGATCGATCTTGCTCCCACTGAGCAAGCACGGCATCACAGATTACGGCTAGATTAATGTTGGAAGGAGATCTTCCGACAAGGATGGTGGGGATAAGGGCCTCTCATTTGGGAGGGAGCGTATGGAGCAGGAGCATGCCCTGCAAGACATCAGGGATGGTGACACTATTGGTCTCAAGGCGCTCAAAGGCGACCTCAAGGTGGTTAATCTGAGGCAAGGGGTGCTTGGCAGAGTCCAGGCGAAAGTTTAGGGCTTCTTTGAAGTCCCTAAAGATTGCAGCAGGCCCCACTGAGCCATACTTGCTCTTTAGACCGATCCATATAAGAAAGGAAGAGCCAGTTGAGGTATGTTCATGCTGGATCGCAGTGGACAGCCTCAAGATTATAGTGCCGATCGCCTTGTTATCAGTGCGGTCCCATTCCTTCTGAAGTAATTTTTCATCTTCAGTGGGGTTCTGTTCATCCTTGGCATTAGGATGAGGGTCGGAGCCATTCGTGACCTCCCAAAGCCCACTAGACATAAGGAAAGCCCTCATCACATTGGCCCAAGCGGAATAGTTAGATCCGTCAAAGACGGGAACAGCAATGGTCAGTTGAGACGACATTTGTTAAGATTTGAGTAAGTGTTTTTGGAAGCATGAGTAAATGGTTTCTGTAAAAGAAGCCATAGTCAGCATTGAATGCGACAAAAGATACTCAGAGCACAAAACAGAACTCAGGCTCTTAGAAACCATAGATGCGGCCATAAAGGCGCATTAGCAGTGCAGCCATAAAGGCGCATGAACGTTGCATTCACTGGTAGCATCTACTTTTGCAGCCGCATAGGCACAGACACTTATTGCAGCCATTGAAGGTGCAGAAAATGTTTATTGCAGTCATTAAAGGTGCAGAGTGTGTATTGCAGCCATAAAGGCGCAAGATGCCCACCAGGGCCCATAACCTATAGAACAGGTATGGTGCAGCCTACACTAGATACTACATTACTGCTAGCTATCTCACCTTTGTTTTACTTTGAGACTTAGATGCAGTCGTTAATGCGATAGCAACTGCTTAATCTATAGCAGTTATACAGTAGTTTATATACAATTTAATGTACTATATCGGCTACTTAATTATATGAGTGCGTTATCTTGTTATTGATGTGATTTGATCACATGCCCGATCTTAGATGTATATTCTAAGTAATCTAGCTAATTATGAATGTGTTCTTACTTGTGTTATCTACGCGTGATCACAATCATGTCGTACCACTATCCCAGAGCCTCTGTACCGGTATCTTGGTTCAACAGAAGACAATGGGACTTGCCCATCTCACAGCCATAGCATGGCTTGTCTTTCACTTGGCTATTATTAATTTGGAGGCCTTTAACCACCTCAGGAGCATATCTTTTTAGGGCTTCTTTAGACATATGGCCCATTCTTTGATGCCAGATTTCAAGTGAGGCAGATGCAGATGTATGGATACTGTTTAGGGTGTGTTTGCCTAGTACCCAATACAATTTGCCAAACTTCCATGCTTCCGCTATAATGCTATCACCATATTTAATTGTTGCCTTCTTATTATCAAAGAACACAGTTGCCCCTTTTTCTACTAGGGCACTGGTGGAGAGTATTTTATGTCCTCCAGGCATGTGGAGCACATTGCTCAATTCCAAGTCAAAACCTTGATCAGTCCTGATGATCACTGTGCCAACTCCATTTGTTTTGACTATGGAGTTGTCACTTAGTGATACTTCATGGGTAGTGTCAACTTTATAAGTATCAAAGTCTTCAAGGTTTGGACTGAAATGAGCTGTTGCACCACTATCAAGCATCCAATAATCTGCGTTGTTGTCCAGATTATAGGTGTGCATATAAAGGCGAATGCGAGGTGCTTCTTGCACCTCCTCTATTTTGCCACTACTGTTAACTACAGTGGCTATAGTATGTACATGTTGGGTCTCAGCCCTCTTCTTGTTCCCTGCCTTGCCCTTTTTGGCATTCTCCAGGTCCTTCTTCTTCTTTGCACAAGCATTGGACTTGTGTCCAGGCTTTTGGCAATAGAAGCAGACCACCCCTTGTGAACTAGGGGCAGCAGTGGGAAGTGGTGATAAATTTGTAGGTTTTTTAGTTTTGACAGGTGCTGCCTTAGATAGGACAGCACTACCACTTCCTGAGGGACCTGCCAGGCAACTTTCTTCATTTAGGAACCTCTGCACAAGGTCCTGAGGAGAAAGATGCTCTGGGTCGCCAGAGGCCAGTATAGAGCCAGCAATGGCACTGTAGGAGTCAGGGAGAGCTTTCAATAAAATGAAGCTCATCTGGAGGTTATTAACCTCCATCCCATTCTCCCTAAGGGTACTCCTGGCATCCAGGACCTTTTGTAATTGGGTCCTGAATGGCTGTCCTTCATCCTGTGAAACAGGCATGAGGCGCAGCATACTGACTGTAAGGTTAGTCAGCTAGACAAAGACAAGTGACTTCAGAGATAGAAGAAACTCTATTATACTATACTACTGACCTAGACAAAGACAAGTGCTATGTAGAGCGTTAGTCTCAAAGTATGGTAGTAAGTAAGAGAGGGGACTTACACTTCAGAGATAGAAGAAACTCTGAAGTGTAAGAGACGAAACAGACACCCTTATATACTCTTCCAAGGGATGGTCTGTGCACTGGGAATAAGTCCACAAGTGCCGGACAATGTCCAAACAACAAACATGAGGGACTAAGGCCATTGGCTACTACAGAAATCACATGTTACATGGTGCATCAGTCAGCTACTGCGGAATGTGAGAAAGAAAGTAATAATGATAATGTAAAAAGTCTGAGACTCCGGTATCTAATCTAATCTACAAGGTAGCTAATCTAATCACCTGATGCCTGAAGCATCACCGAACATCTTCTGTGTTCAACATCCCTCCATGCTGAAGGCATCTGGTCATAGATGGGAAATGAGTTGGATGAGCACACTGCCATCACAATTGAATGAGCATATCACCAGCCAGAGATCCAACTTCTCTAACTCTCGAGTGCGGGTTGTGAGTTTTGCATACAAGTTGTAGATTCGCTTATGCAAGCTGAATGCTTGGCATATCTACTTCGTACACACCACTTGCGTCACTCTTGAGGTCGAGAATGTGCTCATATGGCATGGTGGGAAAGTGAGACTGGTATACAAAGTCTCCAGATTCCAGCTCTCTCATTCCAGCATAAGTCCAAGTCCATTGACCATGGTTTCAAACGATGCTCTTGGTAGAGACTTAGTGAAGCCATCTGCCAGCATCTCACCTGTGGGGGTATGCACTAACTCAATTGTGCATGATTCAATGTACCCCCTAATGGCATGGTACTTGATAGGTATATGCTTTGACTGCCTTCCTGTGACTGGGTTCAACACCAAGTCTACGGCACCCTTATTGTCACAATGGAGTAATATAGGGGAGGACACCTTGTACCCTAATTCCTCCATAAACGTCCTATACCACGCTGCCTGATTTGAAGCCTCAGAGAGGCTCATATATTCAGCCTCAGTGGTGGACTGTGCTACTGTCTTCTGTTTTCTGGAACACCATGAAATGGCACCATTTGCCAAGAAAAACACGTAGCCTGAGGTAGAGTGGCAGTCCTCTTGATCTCCCCATGAGGAATCTGCAAAGCCATGAAGGCCATTCTCCCCATTCCCTCCAGAGTACTGCAACTTGCAGTCTTTTGTACTATTAAGATATTTTAAGACATATTTTGCAAGTCGCATGTGATCTTGAGAGGGGTTGGAAGCGTATTGACTAAGGCGCGCCACAGCAAAACTGATGTCAGGTCTGCTTCCAATCTGCACCCATAGCAGAGACCCCATCAACTGTTGGTACTTCTTTATTTCAGAAGTAGATGCCTGGCCATCAAACTTGACCAGATGTACATCAGCGCCAGAGGGAAGAGGAGTATATACTTGGTTGGAATCCCTCATCCCAAACTTCTCAATAATAGATAAAACGTAGGCTGCCTGGTCAATCTCCAGTGTCTTGTTAGGACGATCCCTGGTGATATTAACTCCAAGGTATGACTGGATTTCTCCTAGGTCAGTCATCTCGTATCAATTAGATAGAGCTGACTTCAGCCATGTTATCTTATCATTGGAAGACCCGAGTATAGTAATGTCATCTACATAGAGAATGACATAAAGTGAATCATCCCCCTCCTTTTGATGAAACACATATACTCCTGCATCAGAGTACGTCTGAGTAAAGCCCAGTTCATTAAGAACTGCATGGAATTGTAGATTCCATGCTTGGGATGCTTGTTTGAGGCCATATAGTGCTTTTTGTAGCCTACAAACTTTGGACTCTTTACCAGCAACAACGAAACCAACTGGTTGCTCCATATAAATTTCCTCATCCAGATTGCCATGTAGGAATGCCGATTTGACATCCATCTGGTGGATTTCCCAATCCTCTAGCGTAGCTAGCACTAGTAATAATCTAAGTGATTCAAATCTGGCGACTGGGGAAAATGTTTCGTCGAAGTCCACTCCTACTTGGGTGAACCCTTTTGCCACGAGCCTAGCACGAAACTGTCCATCTGGTTTCAGCTTAAATACCCATTTTGACTTGACAGCCTTCCTTCCTTTTGGAAGATCCTCAAGGCGCCACACATTAAGTTTATCTAAGGCATCAATTTCATATCTGCATGCCTCAAGCCATTCACTGGCATTATCAGACTGCATTGCCTCCTGAAAAGTCAGGGGATCTCTATAAGAGACTCCTGCGGCATTAAGCAATTCCATGTGCCCAAGTCTGGAAGAACCCTCCACAAATTCAGCATTATCCTCATTATAAAATTGAGGATTCATGCGACATGAATGCTTGGGACAGGCAGTATCAAGATCTACATCTTCCTGCACAGCCCTGTCACGTTGCTGAGAGCGTGGACTTTCCCTAGTAAATACTGGTTGGGAAATTTTGCCGACTTTCTTCTTAGATTGTCTTTTGGCATGGGTTCTCTGGGGGAGTTCAGAGGGTTCCATTATTTGGGATGGTGGTGTCTGATAGATAGTTTGATCATGTGTATCAAGTTCATTATCGGGTGTGGTAGGCTCAGGATTTACTTGAGGAGGTTCCACTACCTCCTGTTCCTCAACCTCGGCATCCTTGTCTTCAGGAGCCTGAGGAACTGTGGCTATTGCTGGTTGAGGTTGGACAGGCCTCTCAACTTCTAAGACAAAAGGCGTAACCTTTTCCTTTTGTTTTCCCTTGCTGTCCTTGGCAAGGTTGGATGGGAAGGATCCTTCATCAAATGTCACATCTCTTGACAATATGAAGGATCGAGTATGCATATCCCAAAGAAGATATCCTTTAGAGTGGGGTGCATACCTGACAAAGACTGTTTCCCTGGCTTTATGATCCAGTTTACGTCTTTTATCCTCTGGGACAGTATAGTAGGCTAAGCAGCCAAAGATTTTAAAGTATGAGACATCTGGAATGTCCCCATCCAGAAGCTCAAGCGGTGTCCTCCACTTATTAGAGCGAATAGGCGTTCTATTGTATATGTGACAGGCTGTTCACACTGCACATTCCCAGAAACCAAGGGAAAGACCAGCATGATGCAGCATACTGGTGGCCTTTTCCATGATGGTTCTATTGAACCTTTCAGCCCTTCTGTTCTGTTGTGGGGAATATGGCATTGTCAATTTATGCTCTATGCCAGCCTTCTCAAGTATTGACTTCAGCTCCCTATTGACATATTCGCCACCTTGGTCAGTGTGTAAGGTCTTTATTTTCTTGTCTGTTTTATTTTCCAAGAATGCCTTAATGTTACTGAAGACTGATGTAAAATCACTTTTTGCTTTCATAGCAACAACTAGAGCTGTCCTGCTAAAGTCGTCTATGAAAGTGGCGAAGTATAGGTTTCCTTGAATTGAAGTACATTGCAAAGGACCAACTAAGTCACTATGAATGACCTCCAAGGGCGCTGAAGCTCTCTTTTGAGAGGGAGGGAGTGGAAGACGGTGTGATTTTCCCATTTCACAGCCATAACACGGCTTGTCTTCCACTTGGCTATTATCAATGTTAAGGCCTTTTACAGCCTTAGGAGCATATCTTTTGAGGGCCTCTTTTGACATATGACCCATGCGCAAATGCCAAGTGTCAAGGCTACTTGATGCAGATTTGTGGGAAGCAGTATTTAGATTCTGCATAGTTTTCCCAAAGACCCAATAGAGTCCCATAGCCTTGACACCTTCCGCTATAATTGCATTATTGTACTTTATTTTGACCTCAGATGGAGAGAACTCCACTGAACCGCCTTTGTCTGTGATGCAGCTTGTCGACAGTATTCTTTCACTGCCAGGCATGTAAAAGACATTATTTAACTCTAACTCATAATTGTTTCGAGTTCTGAGTATGACTTTGCCTGTTCCTTCGACTTGGACTATGGAGCCATCACCAATCGTTACTTGATGTCCCTTGTGTGGGAAATACTCAGAGAAATCATCTAAGTATGGTGTAAAGTGAGTGGTGGCTCCACTGTCCATCATCCAAGGGTTGCTGCCATCATCAACTTCTTGCGTATGCTTGGTCAACATATAAAGTGAAATGCGAGGTGTCTCATGCACCTCCTGTATTCTGCCACTACCATTAACTACGGTAGCTACTTGTGTGGAGTTATTATGTACACTGGGGCCTTGCCCCTTCCTCTTGTTGCCCTTTTTGCCTGCATCAGCATTGGCTCTGTCCTGTTTCCTTTGCCGACATTCATTAGCCTTGTGGCCCGGCTTCTGGCAATAGAAGCAGGTGACATCATTGGACGATGATGCACCTGCAGGAGGTGGCGTGAAAGATACTTGTTTTTTATTTTTATTTTTATTGACATGGGCTGCCTTGTTAAGGGCAGCCCCAACACCACTTCCTGCGGGGCCGGCTAGTCGGCTTTCCTCATTTAGGAACCTTTGAACCAGGTCCTGAGGGGAAAGGCGGTCAGGAGGTCCTGACGCCAGGATTGAGCCTGCAATGGCTGAGTAGGATGGAGGTAGGGATTGGAGCAAAATAAAGCTCAACTGGAGATCAGAGATCTCCATCCCATTTTCCTTGAGAGTACTCCTCACATCCAACACACGCTGCAACTGGGGTCTGAATTGCTTTCCTTCTTCCAAGCAGAAGGAGGATACAGAACACCACAAGTTGTAGGTGGCCATGCTTCCTACTGAGCCGTAGAGTGATTCCAAGCGCTCATACTTGGCATTGACAGACGGATACGTTCTGTCAGAGGCAATCTGGGAGTATGTCTCCGGTGATGTAACCATCACCAGAACTCCCATGAGGACTTCCTCCACCCTGTTCCATTCCAGGTACATAGGCTCCGACCAAAGTGCAAAGCGTTTGGCGTACTCATCATCCTTTTCTCCATCCTCTGGCTTGGGAGGATTGAGGAACTCAGGGCATCATGTGTTATGAACAGGGCCCAGTAGCCCTATTTTCTTCACGCTTCCCAACCGGGACCCCACTTGTCCACCAACCCTTCACTTCCTCATTACATCTCCCTCCTGGGACCCCTCACATGCGTTGCTTCCATCCCCGTGACTGTTGTCTGGACATGTGTACCTACTGTTTGTCTATGTTTACCTTTCCTTATCTTTTATCTTCTTATTGTTACGACCGGACATTTACTTAATCCCCTATCAGAAGCCAGGCTTTACGCCATCCGCTTTCGTATCTTTGGGCCCACTTGACTCCAATATCCTTATCTATAGACGCCCATCCCTTTATGTATATAAGTCCGTCTTAGCTATGCTGTAGACCTTAGACTCGACTTATTGAATACATCGGTGTTCGTCTTTCGGACTTCCCCCTGTGATCTCTGACTCGTCTGTCTCAGTGCTTCCGGCACTTTCCGTTCAACATCGTCTTAGGGAACAGCCCCTTCGACTTTGACTCGTCCCCTAGAACTCCAAGAGGTCCTATTGACCTCTTATCTGAAACCCTTGACCAATGCTGTCGCACAAGTCATGCAGAATGTCCCACACCGGACGTAACATCAAGTTGAGTCTCTCACAGTGGCTTCCAGCCGCAGTCAGACCCTCTTCCGAGAAGAACTCATCGAGCGCAGAGACGAGAATAATCTTTCACAGCAAGTACTTGGCTCTGCCGCCTGGAAAGACTTTGAATCCGAGTTTGGATACTACGTCTATCACGACGGAAGATACCAACCGGTAGAATACGACGAAGAGAAAAGAGTTTGGTATTGTATCCGATACTCAGACAGTCGAAACTCTTGGGTTACAACCAGACCTGCCCCACCCAAATTTGGACTAGGCCCGTGGAGAGAGAACCCTCCGGCCATTGTCACAGACTCCGAACCAGAGGAGTACCCTAGTGAAGAAGAAGCACCAGCATTAGCAGCGACTACATTTCCGGTTGCACCCGCAGTTGTCACGATCAGAGCCCCTGCTTTGACAACTCCCCAGATATCGATACAGTCTACAGAAACCGTCACCTTATCTCACCCACCCATGTCTACCATCGCTGCCCAACTTCCAGACCCCGCCCCACCAGCCCCTGTGGCACCTCTGCCAAACATTCCTCCCCATCAGGACAGCTGTCGGGAGTATTACCCCAGACATTCACAGGAGACTGCTCGCAGAGCAAGAAGTTCATGTTGGAGTTCACAACTTTCAAGAACTTCAACCATGACGTCCCACAGATTGTCAACCCGTTCCAGCATGCCAATCTGTTCCTCTCCTTAATCAGAGGGGACGCGGTGGACAACTGGACCATGGAGCAGTTGGAATGGTTAAACGAGCAAGTGGAAAGCGGGCGTCGTACTACAAGCGAGGGTCTTTGGGAGACCATCGCCGAAAGGTTCAAAGACGCCTTCACAGACGGGCAAGCCAAGCAGAAGGCAGCCTGAGAGTTGAAATCCCTCAGAATGGAGAAAGGCGAGTTAGATGCATACGTCGCCAAGTTCAGAAGTCTGGCCAATAGAGCCGGCTACGACACGGATGAGGAGGCCACACTAGACCTCTTCTCGCAAGGACTGCCCAACCCTTTAGTTAAAAACATCATACAGTTCCATCATCCCCACGACTGGGACACTTGGGTTGATGCTGCCCGACGGCAGCAACAGGATTATCTAGACTTCCAAACACGATTCGGAGTTGACACCAAGAAGGGAAAAACCTGGGACCAGTGGAAGGCCACTTTCGGAGTAAAACCTGCCCATCATACCCAGTGGGATCCAAATGCTATGGATACCTCTGCGGATCGAGCCCGAGCTCGGGCAGCACTCACAGAAGATGAGCGGCAGGCATTAATGAAGGAAGGACGATGCTTCCGCTGCAGAGCACTGGGACACATGTCTCGAGATTGTCCCAAGAGGGGAGCACGTGCCACCATGGCAACCATCACATCAGAAAGCCCCGCTCAGAATAACCCGCCCACCGTAGATAAAAGATCAAAAGAGGAGAAGGCCCAAGATATATGGGCTAATATGATGAAGGAGAGCAAGGAAGTACGCGCTATTTTGGTAGAAAAAGCTTTCGTGAAAAGGATTTTTGTTAGGCTCAAACCCATCGGCCTGGGCACGAGCACTCCATGTTACCTCTGTGTATGCTAGTCGATTCAAGTCGTTGAAAATACCAGTACATTTTGAAACTACACAGAGGACGGCCGACCGAGACATCTTAGTGGACTCCGGAGCCACAGACAATTTCATTCACCCATGACTAATACGAACAATGGGTTTGGGAAGGCTGGCACTCCCCCAGGAAAAGAATATTTGGAACATTGATGGGACGGCCAATCATGCCGGAAAGATCACCCACTATACAGACCTAAGGGTCCAAGTGGGAGAGACGACGAAGGTCATTCGCTTCTTAATTACGGATCTGGGAGATGAGGACCTCATCTTGGGATATCCATGGCTTGCGGCTTTTGAACCAAAGATTAACTGGGCTGATGCAACCATGGATAAGGACTCGTACCCAACCATTATTATGTTGCTGGGTTACGATTACGCGATCAGACATCCAGTAATCAAGACTACATGAACAGAAGAAGTGGAAGAACCGGGTCAGTGTTATGCCACCAAAGCGTCAGAACTAGCCCAGAAGGCCGTGCAGGGACAAGTTGAGAAAACTTACCATGACGTGGTGCCAAGTGTTTATCAGTGGCATTGGAGGGTATTCTCCAAGGAAGAATCACATTGCTTCCCCCCCGAACGGCCATGGGATCATGCCATTGACCTCCTCCCAGACACACCAGCTGCTATAGACTGTAAAGTCTATCCACTGTCCCAAACCGAACAGGCGGCACTTACTGAGTTTCTCGAGGAACATTTAGCCAAGGGATACATTTGCCCATCCAAGTTGCAGTACGCCTCACCCTTCTTCTTTATCAAAAAGAAGGACGGCAAGCTGCGACCAGTCCAGGACTATCGGAAGATTAACATGTACACTGTAAAGAATGCCTACCCCTTGCCCCTCATTTCCGAACTCATCGACACCATGCGGGATAAATCCCTCTTTTCAAAGATGGATGTACGATGGGGTTACAACAATGTCAGAATCAAGGAAGGCAACCAGTGCAAAGCAGCGTTCAAAATGAACCAAGGATTGTTTGAACCGAACGTCATGTTCTTCGGGCTCACAAATTCACCGGCAACGTTCCAATCTATGATGAATCACATCTTCCGAGATCTCATCCTCACTGGCGAAGTGGTAGTCTATATGGATGACATTTTGGTTGCCACCGCCAACGATTTGAATCACCACCGAGAATGAGTACATCAGGTGCTAGACATATTGCACGAGCACGATCTGTACCTCAAACCCGCAAAATGCTCCTTCGAACAGCAGAGTGTTGAGTACTTGGGAGTTATCCTGGAGGGAGGACAAGTGCGTATGGACCCCGTCAAGGTACAAGGAATTCGGGAATGGCCAACGCCAACTTGTGTCAAGGATGTCCGGTCCTTTATTGGATTCTGCAACTTCTACCAGTGTTTCGTTAAAGGATTCTCAGACATAGCACGACCCCTAAATGACCTCCTGAAGAAGGATGTGCCATGGCATTGGAGTACTGAACAACAATGAGCATTCGAGCAGATTAGAGACCTGGTCGGCTCAGAACCAGTGCTTATTCAACCTGACCTGAATCGCCCCTTCGAGCTAGAAGTGGATGCCTCCCATTTCGCAAATGGAGCAGTGTTGTATCAAAGGGACAATCTGCAAGTACCTCACCCAGTGGCATACTACTCAGAAACCTTTTCATCTGCTGAACGAAATTATGACATTTGGGATAGGGAGCTCCTAGCCATAGTCAAGGCACTACGGCATTGGCGGCCATACCTTGCAGGGAATCCCCACAAAACAGTCATCTATACTGATCATTCTAACCTGTTATACTGGAAAGAACCCCACAAGATCAGCCGATGCGTAGCGCGAGAGGTCTTAGAGCTTGAGGAATATGACTTTACCCTGAAACACATTGCAGGAAGTCAGAATGCGCAAGCGGATGCACTATCACGAAGGCCAGATATGCACACAGGGGAAGATGACAATGACCATGTAACGGTCCTACCAGAAGAGGTGTTTGCGAAGACAGCCATAGTCAGCCTCCATGATATGGACCTGTGGGCACAAGTCTCACAAAATATGAACCCAGGACTATGCTGCTCGTGGGCTGACACCCACAACCTGAAAGAAATCAATGGTCTTTGGTGGAAGGACGGAGATAGACTCGTTGTCACCGGTGGCGACAACATTAAGAGGGGGGTGATCCATTTTCACCATGATCTCCCTTCTGCTGGTCACCCAGGCATTGCCAATACTTATGCCCTCGCCAAACGTGACTACTGGTGGCCCAACATGAAGAAAGATGTTGAAGACTACATGAAGGGCTGTGCGGACTGCCAGGCTAACAAAGTGAACACACACCCGCACCCCCGGCAATGCTCCCCATCACTCCTACCATGTCCCTGCCATTCCAAACAATCACCATGGATTTCATAGTCAAACTACCCAACTCTAGGGGCTTTGACTCCATTTTGACCATCACAGACCATGACTACTCCAAGGCAGCGCTCTTCATACTGTGCAAGGAGTCCATCACAGTGGAAGGAGTGGCCAAACTCTATCTTGACCACGTCTACCGACACTATGGTCTCCCAGAAAAGATCATATCCGACCGAGACCCACGCTTTACTTCGACGTTCGCCAGAGCATTATGCAAGGTTCTGGACATACAACAAAACATCTCGACAGCCTACCACCCCCAGACAGACGGACAGTCAGAGCGTACCAATCAATGGCTGGAGCAGTACCTCTGATTCTGGTGCAATGGACGACAGGACGACTGGGCAGACTGGCTTGCAACAGCGGAGTTTGCACATAACTCCTGGCCTAACGGCACAACAAGAACCCCCCCATTTTCCCTTATCATGGGCTGGGTACCACGCACCACATGGACTGATAAGCCAACAAATGTCCCCACAACCGCACAGTGACTCAGCCAATGGGATGAGATCCGGAAATTGGCCAATGAAAACCTGTTAAAGGCACAGCGGACCTTATCAGATAAGCCCTCGAAATTCACACCTTATCGAGTTGATGAACAGGTCTGGCTGGAAGGGAAGCACATCCATACATCACACCCCACGGCTAAGTCAGCACCCCGATGTCACGGGCCCTTCAGAATCACAAGGAAATTATCAGATGTGTCATATGAACTTGAACTTCCCCCACATGGAAGATCCACCCAGTCTTCCATGCGAAGCTTCTAACACCATACAAGGAAACATCCATTCATGGGGAAAACTTCCCAAGACCTCCACTGGAACTAGTCGATGGAGAAGCAGAGTGGGAAGTGGAGCAGATTATGAACTCTGCTTATTGAGGCCGAGGGCGCAAACTACATTACCTGATCAAGTGGAAGGGATTCCCAGACTCTGACAATTCATGGGAACCAGCCAGGAATATCTTTGCCCCGGACTTGATCATGGAGTTCCACTTATGGCATCCTCAGGCGCCCAGGAGTAGTTAAAAGGAGAGCAAACCCCTGACTTTTCTTCCCCAGAACAAAGCTTCACCAGCAACGTCCTAACCACAAACCAACATGTCCTCTTCCTCCATTGCTGCCTCTGCTGCCATTGACGCCTTCGCTGCCACTACGGTGGTTGTGGAAGCTTTTCCCTCCGCTCACCCCTCTACTCGTCCTTCCTCTCCCATCGACTATGAAGCTGCTGAGGAATGTGTTAAGAACCAGTCACCCAACCCGAACAATGACTTCACCCACTCTGAAGAACCCCATCCGAATGACCTCCTCGACATGGAGCAAGATGACAATGTACCCGAGTTCCCCTTCTTCACCAATAACCCAAACTCTTCAATGTACTTCCCCTCGAAATTACCATGGCTGATGGAATGAAGGAAATAGCTAAGTACATCTTCTACACCAATGGAGGGATGGATGTTGCGGGATGTATGAAAAAGGACGGGCCTGTCTATGGGGCCCCGGTCTACTTGGAAGAGCGATACACAGGTCGTCTCCACCACGCCATGAGTGACGAACAGCTGGGACACCTTGTGGCTGACGACCCCCGAGCCTTTGTGATCGATGAGGTGATGAACGACATGCGACTTCCACGTCTCAAAGCCAAAGTAATGAGACTGCGGAAGACCCTCGCACTTCGCACCACGCTCAATACCCAGTACAAGGAGTATGCGAAGCAAATGACAAGGCTGACATGGGGCATGTTCCAAGTCGAGCAGGAGTTGACGGAAATTCGGAAAAGGTTGGAAATAGGGGACACATACCAGACCATTGCAGAGAGGTACGCTGACACATACGCCTGACCCCTTCCCCCACGATCGCTAGGAGCGGCACCACAACTGCTGCCTAACCGATTCGAGATGCCACGGATGCATGAGAACCCCCGGGGAGAAACGTGCTGGCGATGTGATAGCAAGTATCATATTAGCTGGAATTGCCCCCTCAATCGCAAATGGTGCCGCCACTGCCGCAGCAACCTCCACTGGAGCAGATTCTGCATCTTCCGGCGTCTGGGAGTTGCTCCCACCATTGTCAACCCCTCGGGATGGTGTGGGAAGTGTCTGCGACATAATGCGGGACATCGTGAGCTCGATTGTCCAGTATACGACCTGTGTCGCCAGTGCGGACGGCGTGGCCCATACGGCTTCCTGCGCACACACCAATGCGCGGCAGATGAAACCTACACCGTGGAGGATCGAAATCTGGCAGATGATTATGTGGACTTGGTGCAGGATGATGACGGTGCGCGTTTCTAGCTGGGTCAGCTCGAGCCAGAAGGGAGGGTGATGTTACGAACAGGGCCCAGTAGCCCTATTTTCTTCACGCTTCCCAACCAGGACCCCACTCGTCCACCAACCCTTCACTTCCTCATTACGTCTCCCTCCTGGGACCCCTCACATGCATTGCTTCCATCCCCATGACTGTTGTCTGGACATGTGTACCTACTGTTTGTCTATGTTTACCTTTCCTTATCTTTTATCTTCTTATCGTTACGACCGGACATTTACTTAATCCCCTATCAGAAGCCAGGCTTTACGCCATCCGCTTTCATATCTTTGGGCCCACTTGACTCCGATATCCTTATCTATAGACGCCCATCCCTTTATGTATATAAGTCCATCTTAGCTATGCTGTAGACCTTAGACTCGACTTATTGAATACATCGGTGTTCGTCTTTCGGACTTCCCCCTGTGATCTCTGACTCATCTGTCTCAGTGCTTCTGGCACTTTCTGTTCAACATCGTCTTAGGGAACAGCCCCTTCGACTTTGACTCGTCCCCTAGAACTCCAAGAGGTCCTATTGACCTCTTATCTGAAACCCTTGACCAATGCTGTCGCACAAGTCATGCAGAACGTCCCACACCGGACGTAACACAACTGGAGAGAAAGTTTCATCAAAGTCCACCCCTTCTATTTGGGTGAAACCCTTTGCCACAAGCCTAGCACGAAACCATCCATCTGGTTTCAGCTTAAAAACCCATTTTGACTTGACCACCTTTCTTCCTTTTGGAAGATCCTCAAGGCACCACACATCTAGTTTATCTAAGGCATCAATTTCATATTTACATGCCTCAAGCCATTCATTGGCATTATCAGACTGCATTGCCTCCTGAAATGTCAGGGGATCTCTATAAAAGACTCCTGCTGCATTTAGCAATTCCATATGCCCAAGTCTGGAAGAACCTTGCATGAACTCAGCATTATTTTCAGTATAGAATCGAGGATTCATGCGTCATGAACATTTGGGACACGCAGTATCAAGATCTAAATCTTCCTGCACTGCCCTGTCACGTTGCTGAGAGCATGGACTTTCCCTAGTAAAGACTGGTTGGGGAAGTCTGCCAACATTCTTTTTAGATTGTCTTTTGGCACGGGTTCTCTGGGGGAGTTCAGATGGTTCCATTATTTGTGACGGAGGTGTCTGATAGATAGTTTCATCGTGTGTCTCGTTTTCGGGTGTGGTAGGCTCAGGATTTAATTGAGGTTCCACTACCTCCTGTTCCTCAACCTTGGCATCCTTGTCTTCAGGAGCCTGAGGAACCATGGCTATTGCTGGTTGAGGTTGGACAGGCCTCTCTGTTTCTAAGACAAAAGGTGAAACTTTTTCCTTTTGCTTTCCCTTGCTGTCCTTAGCAAGGTTGGATGGGAAGGACCCTTCATCAAATGTCACATCTCTTGACAATACGAAGGATCGAGTATGCATATCCCAAAGAAGATATCCTTTAGAGTGGGGTGCATACCCAACAAAGACTGTTTCCCTGGCTTTGTGATCCAGTTTACGCCTTTTGTCCTCTGGGACAGTGTAATAGGCTAAACAGCCAAATATTTTAAAATAAGAGACATCTGGAATGTCCCCATCCAGAAGCTCAAGCGGTGTCCTCCACTTATTGGAACGGATAGGCGTTCTATTGTATATGTGACAGGCTGTTCGCACTGCACATTCCCAGAAACCAAGGGAAAGACCAGCATGATGTAGCATACTGGTCGCTTTTTCCATGATAGTTCTGTTGAACCTTTCAGCCCTTCCATTCTGTTGTGGGGAGTATGGCATTGTCAATTTATGCTCTATGCCAGCATTCTCAAGTATTGACTTCAGCTCCCTATTGACAAATTCACCACCTCGGTCTGTGTGTAAGGTCTTTATTTTCTTGTCTGTTTTATTTTCCAAGAATGCCTTAATGTTACAGAAGACCGATGTAAAATCACTTTTTGCCTTCATAGCAACAACTAGAGCTGTCCTGCTAAAGTCATCTATGAAGGTGGTGAAGTATAGGTTTCCTTGAATTGAAGTACATTGTAAAGGACCAACTAGGTCACTATGAATGACTTCCAAGGGTGCTGAAGCTCTCTTTTGAGAGGGAGGGAATGGAAGATGGTGTGATTTTCCCATTTCACAGCCATAACACGGCTTGTCTTCCACTTGGCTATTATCAATACTAAGGCCTTTTACAGCCTTAGGAGCATGTCTTTTGAGGGCCTCTTTTGACATATGACCCATTCACAAATGCCAGGTATCAAGGCTACTTGATGCAGATTTGTGGGAAGCAGTATTAAGATTCTGCATTGTTTTCCCAAAAACCCAATAGATTCCCATAGCCTTGACACCTTCCACTATAATTGCATTATTGTACTTTATTTTGACCTCAGATGGAGTAAACTCCACTGAACTGCCTTTGTCTGTGATGCAGCTTGTCGACAGTATTCTTTCACTGCCAGGCATATAAAAGACATTATTTAATTCTAACTCATAATTATTACGAGTTTTGAGAATGACTTTGCCTGTTCCTTCAACTTGGACTATGGATCCATCACCTATTGTCACCTGATGTCCCTTGTGTGGGAAATACTCAGAGAAATTGTCTAAGTATGGTGTAAAGTGAGTGGTGGCTCTGCTGTCCATCATCCAAGGATTGCTGCCATCATCGACTTCTTGTGTTTGCTCGGTCATCATATAAAGTGTAATGTGAGGTGTCTCATGCACCTCCTGTATTCTGCCACTACCATTAACTATGGTAGCTACTTGTGTGGAGTTTTTGTACACTGGGGCCTTGCCCCTTCCTCTTGTTGCCTTTTTGCCTGCATCAGCATTGGCTCTGCCTGTTTCCTTTGCTGACATTCATTTGCCTTGTGGCCTGGCTTCTGGCAATAGAAGCAGGTGACATCATTGGACGAAGATGCACCTGCTGGTTGTGGCGTGAAATTTGTTTGTTTTTTATTTTTATTTTTGTTGACATGGGCTGCCTTGTTAAGGGCAGCCCCAACACCACTTCCAGCGGGCCAGCAAGTCGCTTTCCTCATTTAGGAACCTTTGTACAAGGTCCTGAGGGGAAAGGGGTCAGGGGACCTGACACCAGGATTGAGCCAGCAATGGTACTGTAGGATGGAGGCAGGGATTGGAGCAATATAAAGCTCATCTGGAGATTGAGATCTCCATCCCATTCTCTTTGAGAGTACTCCTCACATCCAACACACGCTGCAACTGGGGTCTGAATTGTTTGCCTCTTCCAAGTGGAAGGAGGACACAGAACACCACAAGTTGTAGGTCCATGCTACCTACTGAGCTGTAGAGTGATTCCAAATGCTCATACTTGGCATTGACAGTGGATACATTCTGTCAGAGGCAATCTGGGAGTATATTTCTGATGATACTACCATCACCAGAACTCCCATGAGAACTTCCTCCACTCTGTTCCATTCAGGTACATTGGCTCTGACCAAAGTGCGAAGCGTTTGGGTACTCTCATCCTTTTCACCTCTTCGGCTTGGGCGGATTCAGGAATTCAGGGGCATCATGAGTGATATGCCTCTTATTCCATTTATCCTCAGCAAGGCAGTGAAGACACCGACCATTGCTGCCAATTCGAGCCATCAAGTTTATCGAATTTGAAGGTGGGAGGGAAGACAATGGAAGACATTTGAGATGATTTGAAAAAAGGGTTGATCCTGGTTCCAAGGAGCAGTTAGAACCAGTTGTCCAGGTCTCATTTAAGAGGGCCCGTCCATTCTGTGGTGCTATGCTTCAGAACTTAAAAAAGTCCTGCCTCTGATGTGCGACTTCTAAGTAGTATAGTAGACTGTCTAGCGCCATCTACAACAAGTCCTAAGCCCACATCAGGGGGAATTGTGTAAATAGATGGGGAGTCATGTCATGGAGGAGCCAACCACAAGTTCCACTAGAGACAAAGGGTGTAGAGCCCTTCCTCTAGTGCTGGTGGTGGAGTCCATGATTAAGCCCTAGATGATTGGGGCCATGACTATAGTAGACTATCAGGTTTCCTCTGGTTGGGGCGAACCCCCAATTACAGCAGCGGATACTTCTGCCCAGAGACAAAACCTTTTAGCTACTGTGTATCTACTATAGTAGTTCAAGCCTACTTGTATCGAGCCCAAGTGTCATGGGAGTGACTACCCATGCCTTGTTCTAGACCCTAAACTCTACCTGCAGGTCGCTAAACCTGGCTTATGGATCGAGCCAAGCATTGACTGAACCTATAGCCCCAAGCCTTCTGGGCAAGTGGCCTACTAAGACTATGGATGGGATGAAAACCCAGCTACAACTATGAATACTATTTACTTAGAGCACACATGAGGAACTCAAGGTGTTTCACCTGCTTAGGGTCCCTCATCACCTCTTGCAAGAATCCCCTGAAGGACTAGCCAGACAGATCAAGGTGGGCACATAAAGCGCACCACCTTGTGGACAGTTAAGGGCAAAATAAGTTGAAATCAAAGCTCACTGTGACTGTGATTGGGAGAGAAGAAGTCTTGAAGCAGTGAGCTTGAAGAAAGGTTTGGACTGATCAAAAGAAGGTACAGATCAGTAAAGCGTGCCCAGGGCCCATAACCTGTAGAACAGGCATGTGCGCAGCATACTGACTGTGGATGTTAGCAGGTTAAGCTAGAAACAAGTTATACTTCAGAGGTGAAGAAAACTCTGAAGTGTATGAGACAAAACAGACACCCTTATATACTATCCAAGGGATGGTCTGTGCACTGGGAATAAGTCCACAAGTGCCAGACAGAGTCCAAATAATAAACATGAGGGAGAAAGGCCATTGGCCACTACAGAAATCACATGCTACATGGTGTATCAGTCAGCTACTGCGGAATGTGAGAAAGAAAGTAATAATGATAATGTAAAAGTCCGAAACTCCGGTATCTAATCTAATCTACAAAGTAGCTAATCTAATCACCTGATGCCTGAAGCATCACTGAACATCTTCTGTGTTCAACAGGTCCTGTTTAAGGTCCCTTGATCAGGGTGCATGTTTAGCCAACAGGAGCTAATCCCTTAGTGCCAGTGAGCAGAAGAGTGCCAGAAGCACTGAGACAATTCAGGAGTCAGGTCTTAGAGATCACCCAGAAGGTAATGCACCAAGTCAATTAAGAAGTCGAGTCTAAGGCATACAGGGCTATCTAGACAGGCCTTATATATGTAATGGAGTCAGAGTCTGAATTGGAGTATTGTACCTGGTGTATCAACAAAGTCATAATATAACTAGAAAGGGGGACAGGGTAAGAGTGGGTCAGATGAGAATATACCAAGACATATCTGGTATAGTCATGATTCTGGTGGGAAAATACGTAAGAGTTCTTGTGTAATGTATGAGTCACAGATAAGCACAGCATGAGTCAGAGATAAGAAACAGATAGGTACAAAGGAAGGTGCAATCATGATCAACAAAGGATAAACACAGCCAAGCAATGAGTCATGTGGATGAAAAAAAAGGGAAACAAGACAACATAGTGGGGTTCATAACATTACCCCCTCTCTAAGTCCTAGCAGAGCCAGCTAGATTGGCATACCATCATCATCCTGGACCAAGGAGAGGTAGTCGTCCACTACAGCATAGTGGTCAGCATCATAGTTCTCCTTGTCTTCATCCTCAGGGCAAACGTGTGTTTGTAGAAAACCATAGGGCCCTCTCCTCCCACATCGAAAGCAACCATCATAAATGTGACAGTCGATTTCTTGATGGCCAGTGTTGTGGGAGAGGCACTTGCCACACCACCCAGATGGGTTGACAACATTGGGGGCCTGCGTGAGTCATCTGAATAAACATTGGCGACTCCAGTGCAAAGTACTCTGGCAGTGTTGGCATTGTTTCTTGGCGGTGGGGCAGCACCAGCTGAGATGATACTTGCTGTTGCAGCACCAGCAAAGCTTACCATCCAGGTTTTCATGAAGGTGTGGCATTTCAAGGCAGCTCAGATTAAGTTGAGGTGCAAGGTTGAGGCAATGATGGGGAAGGGGTCAGGCAAAAATGTTGGTGTACTGTTCTGATATAGTTTGATATGCTTCCCCCAACTCCATGTTGGCCCACACGCACTCCGGCAAAGGGACCTTAAGCAAGACCCTAACCCACGCTCTAGAAAAGGAATGGCCACATTGGGGATTGAACCCAAGACCTCTGGACAATCCGGGTCCAGCGCTCTAACCACTGAGCTACACGGCCTGGGTTCTACATGGAGCATAACCTTATATACCAAGGTCATGTGAGAGTTGCATCGTGCAGCACTACACTTGTGTCAACACACCCCCACACACATGCAACCGTGCATGCAAACTCTCCCAATTTCCTTTCTAGGGGGCAAAGGCACAGAGTAGACGACGTGCTGCTACCATGTTGGCCCACACGCACTCTGGCAAAGGGACCTTAAGCAAGACCCTAACCCACGCTCTAGAAAAGGAATGGCCACGTTGGGGATTGAACCCAAGACCTCTGGACAATCCGGGTCCGGCGCTCTAACCACTGAGCTACATGGCCTGGGTTCTACATGGAGCATAACCTTATATACCAAGGTCATGTGAGAGTTGCATCGTGCGGCACTACACTTGTGTCAACACTCCAGTCATGTCCTAATGCCCACCAAATGCTGCTCTATATCGAAGACTCCCCAATTGATCCTCACCATCTGCTTTCATAGTCACAGCGCTGCATTTCTAGGTTGTCTCTGAGCACCTGGAACTTGTGCAATCGTGCCACCTCAGCAGTCAGTCGTGGCATGCACAAGTCTCGGAGCATCTCATTGATAGCGAAGGTGCAGGGGTCACTGGCTGATACAGTGCCTCACAAAACTGAGTCAATGTTTTGCACTTTTGCACTGTTTGTTGAATATCACATCAGCCAAAACAAATATAAACAAAGTCTTGGTAGACCATAAAAGGTACAAGATAAGGGTTATGTAATGCAACAATAGTTATGTAATTCTGATCAAAACCTGTGGAGCTATGCCCATTTCAAATTGGGGACTCATTGACTCAGTTTTGTGAGGGGGTATCAGAAATATCAGAATCTGATGCTCCACCAAATGTACAGCAACCAATCCTTAATATATGGTTACCATAGTTATCTTAATATTGATGGGACCTGGAATAGAGCTAGTTAACCATGGTTTACATTCCCAGAATATTATAATTTCCCAATGCACCCCACCTCCTCTGCTCAGAAAGAAAACATGCTCTCTCTGGCCTCTGAAGGTCATTCCACTCACACTATTGCCTCCAGACTCAGCCTCAGCCAGTCCACAGTCTCTAGGACACTTAGAACCCTCCTTCACAACCATCAGTCACCTCATTTTGGTCATCTTTCCAAGCTCTCTGCTACCTCTGAACATGCTATCATGATACAAATCACCACAGGAAAGGTTGGCAATGCTGTCTAGGCCACAAAGCACATCAATTCCATCATCCCCAACCATGTCTCTTCACAAACTGTGCACTGGGTTCTTAAACAACATTCATTCAAGGCTGTAACAAAGAAGAAAAGGCTGCTACTCTCTGCAGTACATTGCAAGAAGCACTTAGCCTTTGCTTTGAAGTACCAAAACTGGACTGTGGAGGACTGGAAGAGGGTGATTTGGTCAGATGAGACCAAAATCAACAGGTTTGGGTCAGATGCCAGTCCTCCACAGTCCAGTTTTGGTACTTCAAAGCAAAGGCTAAGTGCTTCTTGCAATGTACTGCAGAGAGTAGCAGCCTTTTCTTCTTTGTTACAGCCTTGAATGAATGTTGTTTAAGAACCCAGTGCACAGTTTGTGAAGAGACATGGTTGGGGATGATGGAATTGATGTGCTTTGTGGCCTAGACAGCATTGCCAACCTTTCCTGTGGTGATTTGTATCATGATAGCATGTTCAGAGGTAGCAGAGAGCTTGGAAAGATGACCAAAATGAGGTGACTGATGGTTGTGAAGGAGGGTTCTAAGTGTCCTAGAGACTGTGGACTGGCTGAGGCTGAGTCTGGAGGCAATAGTGTGAGTGGAATGACCTTCAGAGGCCAGAGAGAGCATGTTTTCTTTCTGAGCAGAGGAGGTGGGGTGCATTGGGAAATTATAATATTCTGGGAATGTAAACCATGGTTAACTAGCTCTATTCCAGGTCCCATCAATATTAAGATAACTATGGTAACCATATATTAAGGATTGGTTGCTGTACATTTGGTGGAGCATCAGATTCTGATATTTCTGATACCCCCTCACAAAACTGAGTCAATGAGTCCCCAATTTGAAATGGGCATAGCTCCACAGGTTTTGATCAGAATTACATAACTATTGTTGCATTACATAACCCTTATCTTGTACCTTTTATGGTCTACCAAGACTTTGTTTATATTTGTTTTGGCTGATGTGATATTCAACAAACAGTGCAAAAGTGCAAAACATTGACTCAGTTTTGTGAGGCACTGTAGGTGTTGCAAATGTTCCGGCCCCAAGACATAATGGAGTTGATTGACCTTCTTCTCCTCCAAGTATACTGGAGCCCCATAAACTGGTCCTCCTCTTTCCAAACACCTGGCTATGTCCATACCTTCATTTGTGTAATAAATGTACTTGGCTACCTCAGTTGTGCCATCGTTTCTGGATGTCAGGATCATAAGTGGGAAGTAAAACTGAGATTCAGGGTTGTTCGGGAAGAATGGGAACTCAGGAGCTTCATTGCTGAAGTTGACATTGATCAGGTCATTTGGGTGGGGATGCTTGGGCAGACTAAAATCTTCATTAATGTCAGCAGCTCTGATCCCTTCAGTGTTACAACCTCTGCGAGCAACCCCATTTTCTTCACTCTTCCCAATGATAACCCTGCCTTACCACCTACGCTACACTTCTTGATTACATCTCCATCCTGTTGAACACAGGAGATGTTCGGTGATGCTTCAGGCATCAGGTGATTAGATTAGCTACTTTGTAGATTAGATTAGATACCGGAGTTTCGGACTTTTACATTATCATTATTACTTTCTTTCTCACATTCCGCAGTAGCTGACTGATACACCATGTAACATGTGATTTCTGTAGTGGCCAATGGCCTTTAACCCTCATGTTTATTGTTTGGACTTTGTCCGGCACTTGTGGACTTATTCCCAGTGTGCACAGACCATCCCTTGGAGTATATAAGGGTGTCTGTTTCGTCTTCTACACTTCAGAGTTCTTCTAACATCTGAAGTGTAAGTTCCTTTCATACTATCTACTTTACTATTAGACTGACGTTCTTTACATAGAACTTTCTTTGTCTAGGTCAGTAGTATAGTTAATAGAGTTCTTCTAACATCTGAAGTAACTTTCTTTGTCTAGCTTAACCCGCTAACACTCCACAGTCAGTATGCTGCGCACATGCCTGTTTCACACATCCTGGGACCCATCTCATGCCTTGCTCCCATCCCCATGACTTGCTTTGTACTTATTGACTCAATGATCACACTTATCTTCTTATCTCTTTATCTTATGACCAGACACTTACTTAGTTCCCTATCAGAAGCTAGGCTTTATGCCCTCCACTTCCGTATATTCAGGCCCACCTGACTCCGTTACCCTTATCTATAGATGCCCACTAGATTACATATATAAGTCTGCTGTAACTACACTGTAGACCTCAGACTTGACTTATTGAATACATTGGTGCTTGTCTTCCAGACATCCTCCTTTGAACCTCTGACTTGAACATCTCAGTGTTTTCGACACTTCTCCGCTCAACATTGTCTTAGGGAACAGCCCCTTTGACTTTGACTTGTCCCTCATAACTCCAAGAAGCCTCATTGGTTTCTTATCCGATTCTGAATGATATGCTGTCACACAAGTCATGTGGAATGTCCCGCACCAGACATAACATCAAGTTGAGTCTCCTTTCAATGTGGCTTCATCCAGCCGCAGTCAGACCCTGTTCAAAGAAGAGCTCATCAACCAAAGAGAAGAGAATAATCTTTCACAACAGACACTTGGCTCTGCCATCTGGAAAGATTTTGAGTCTGAGTTTGGATACTACATCTATCACAACAGAAGATACCAACTGGTAGAATATGACGATGAAAAGAGAGTCTGGTATTGTATCCGATACTCAGAGAGTAAACATTTGTGGGTTACTACTGCCCCTGCTCCACTAGAATTTGGTCTTGGACCATGGAGAGAAAACCCACCTGCAATCATCACCAACTCAGAACCAGAAGAATACGTCGAAGAGAATAGTGAAGACACACCAGTATTAGCATTGTCTACACCCCTGGTTGCACCTACAGTTGTCATGATCAGAGCCCCTGCTTTGACAACTCCCCAGATATCAATACAATCTGCCAACACTGTCACCCCATTCCATCAAACCATGTCGACTATTGCTGCACAACTCCCTGATCCTGTTCCTCCTCCTCCCCCTCCCCCCATTGTCCCAAATATTCCTCCACCATCAGGATGCCTCTCAGGAATCTTGCCCCAGACCTTCATGGGAGACCGCTCCCAAAGTAAGAAGTTCATGTTGGAGTTTACCACCTTCAAGAACTTCAACCATGACATCGCCCAAATCGTTAACCCCTTTCAACACACCAACCTCTTCCTCTCACTTATTTGTCACAGTTAGGTGCGGAACTGTGTCGGGGATCGTGTGGGAGCTAGCCTCCCAAGTCGCATCAAGATAAGTCAAGGCTCTAGGTCACAGCAAAGTCAAGTCGGTTCAAGCCCACAACAAAGTCGATAGGGCACGCGCGTGAGATTCGAAGTCGATGGCAGAGACGCTCAGTCCTGCAGCAAGTTCAAGATGATGAAGGCTCTCCAAGTCACATCTTGGAGAGTTCAAGTGGGGCTCTAACTGAGAGGATTCAAGGATTCCGAAGCACCTCTGATTGAATACAAGGAGAACAGACTTAGTCTGTCTCTCTACTCTAGTAGGTCTTTAAATACATGTAGTTCTAGCTATGTCATAGTAAATAGAAGGTTCTAGTTCTATGATATAATATCTAAATGGTTGTGCAGTAGAATGAGCTAGAACTAAGGAGAATGAGGAGGGGTTGGGCCCTCAGTGAGTAAAACACCAGTGAAACACAATGTCGAGTCATTAGTAACGTCGCAGGGAGAATTCTGTCACATTACCCCTTCTGTAGGCTGACGTTTGCCCCCAAACGTCGTTGAATGTCGGTGGCGGCAGGGTTCGTGGTTGCCGCGCGCGCGGTCGTCGAGTGGTTGTTGAGTGTCGTCCAGTCCTCCAGCTTGAGGGACGTCGTGTGTTGTCAAGTCTTCTTGCAAGACGGCGCGCGGTTCCGGGTGCGGCGTGAATCTTGTCGCTTCGGCCCAAACTCCGGGATCGCGCAAGTCGTCGAGCGCGGTGTTGATCCAGTTCGGTGTAAAGCATCTTCGTGTTGAAGAGTCGCTGTTGGAAGCGCGAAATTGGAGGATTGGGGCGTCGCGGGGTTCGAGAGTGGTTTCTAGCGTGGAGCGCGAAAGAAAAGGGGTGGCTGGCCCTCGCCCATCGTGGCGGGGACCTGGGGGTTACGCTGTCGGTAGTCAAAGCTTACGAACCTGGCATGCAAGATGCAACCTTCATTACTCCTGATGCATCGGTGCTGGTAGTGCATCGAGTGGACGTGGTTTCGAACGAATGGCGGCCCAGGGTGGGTGTACCTATGACGATCTGTCGTCGACTGACATGGCCGCGGGGTCGGCAGAATTGGAGAGTCAGGTCGATACTTGATTCTTGGGTTGTCATTGGACTGTGTAGTGTGTATGTGTCGGCAAGCGCGTTCCGACTTCTTGTAACAATCGGGTCTTCGTTCGGTAGTGCTGGTGTGGGAGGCGGCGTCGGTGCTGCTGAGATGCGCCGGATTCGGGTTTCATTGTCGGTCGAGGTGTTGGTGGCGAGAGTCTTCGGAGTCGACATTCTAGGTGTTCGGCAGGTCTGATAGATGTTCTGAGCGGAAGGGCGAGTAAGGTTCTTGATGCGTGCCAGGGTGAAGCGAATTTCTGGGGAAAAGCTGAGACACAAACGGAATAATTACCCCCCTCCTAAGGCTTGCGGCGTCCTCGACGCATCGATGTCGGAGCGGCAGGCGTTATAGAGGCATAGTAGGTTGCGATGAGGTCGTCAGCGTGCAAGTCCTTCAGGCTTACTCAGGAGTCGTCGCTAAAAGGGTAGCCTTTCCAGTGGACCAGGGATTCGTATTCTTCTTCGTCATTGACGAGGTTAGGTGGCGGGCGTGTGTAGCTCACTTAGTGGGCTTCTGTTTCTTGATAGGGTGATAAGGGGTCCACATGATACCTGTTGTGTATCTTCATGTGGGCTGGCAAGTCTAATTGGCAGGCAATTGCATGTATCTGATCTTTCATTGTGAATGGTCCAACTCGGCGTGGTGCCAGCTTGGAAGAAGGAAGACGCGTTTGAGGCGTTTTCTTTCGAGCCAGACCTGTCTTCCCACGGCAAACTCCGGTCGGTTTCGGCGGTGGGTCGCTCTGCGGAAGTGCTTGTTTCGTTCTCTGTTGTGTGGCTGGGCCATTGATGTTCCCTTCCCTCGTCAAGGCAAGGACGTGGGCAATTCAAACCTTTTGTTCTGGATAGTCGTGATCTGGTTATTCAAGAAACAGTGAAGCTCCACATGCGTCCACCATTGGTCGGCATTGCTGCGATTCTCGTTCAAGGACAGAGGAGGAATGCCTTCCTTCCTTCCTCTCATTATTCGTGGCTGTTGCGCAAGGATTGGTGCTGGTGGAGGCTACGGTCTTCCTTGGCCTTCTGGTGGGTTCTGTGGTGGTCCGAAGTGGTTCCCGAATGATGCCAGCCAGATTCGCGTTGGCTGCGTCGTTTGTGGTGGTCATTGTCATGCCGCATTCAGGAAGCACTCCGAACAGTGATCGATCTATTCGAGTGGGGAGTTGTATAGGGTCGTGGAATCGGATCTCCAGGTGAGTTTAATCCTGTTCCTTTCTGGGGCAATTCTAATTGCTTCGAGTTGTCTTCTTTAGATGTGCGGCGATGTTATCGATGGTGCGGGCTCGGGATGTCAAACCGGGACTTCGGGGTCGCGGTGTCAAGTTTCTTTTCGATGGATTCGATGGTCTCTTCGTGAAGCAAGCTTGCCTCAAGTCGGGGTTCAAGGATTCTGGGTTCACAGGTCCGTGACTCTGGACACTGTCGGTCGGGGATTGCTGACAAGCAATGTAAGGCGGTTTCGGTTTTCAGGTGGTATGTCTTCAGTTTCTGTTTTAGATTTTGATCCGGTGATTGATATTCAAGGAACGCGTCGTCCGTTAAAGGCACTTTTCAGGTTCCAGAGTTGGTGTTCGGATTCGATGATGTCTGATGTCAGGGCGTCCTCTATCACAAGAACGGCACGTCGATTATGGGAATCGATTTGGAACATCGTCGGCTCCAAGGTCGTGGTTTGGGTTTGGTGTCGAGGCAAGGGACGCGTCGTCGTCGCCTTGCAGGTTCAGTGAGTTGTTTCTTTCTCAGGTTCTGACTCTTCTGTCAGGTTTCGATGTCGAGGTCGGTCTTCAAGAGACGTATCCCTTCAAGGTCGGGGTTCGGGGTTCTTGCGCGGTCGTCGCGACTTTCTGGTTTCGGGATTCTTGCGCGGAATAAGATATCGCGGCTTTCTGGGTTTCGGGATTCGTGCGCGGAATAAGACGTCGCGGCTTTCTGGGTGTCGACCAATGGTCTATCTGTGAAGCAAGAATGCTCCAAGTCTGGATTCAAGTAAATCTTCTGTGGTTCTGGGGCTGGCGGTTGAAATCGTGGGGGTTTGGTTGTCGGGGCGAGGGACGCGTCGTCGTCGCCTCGCGCGTTCGGTAAGTCGTTCGTTGGTTTCGGTTAAGTCTGTTCTAATGTCACAGTTAGGTGCGGAACTGTGTCGGGGATCGTGTGGGAGCTAGCCTCCCAAGTCGCATCAAGATAAGTCAAGGCTCTAGGTCACAGCAAAGTCAAGTCGGTTCAAGCCCACAACAAAGTCGATAGGGCACGCGCGTGAGATTCGAAGTCGATGGCAGAGACGCTCAGTCCTGCAGCAAGTTCAAGATGATGAAGGCTCTCCAAGTCACATCTTGGAGAGTTCAAGTGGGGCTCTAACTGAGAGGATTCAAGGATTCCGAAGCACCTCTGATTGAATACAAGGAGAACAGACTTAGTCTGTCTCTCTACTCTAGTAGGTCTTTAAATACATGTAGTTCTAGCTATGTCATAGTAAATAGAAGGTTCTAGTTCTATGATATAATATCTAAATGGTTGTGCAGTAGAATGAGCTAGAACTAAGGAGAATGAGGAGGGGTTGGGCCCTCAGTGAGTAAAACACCAGTGAAACACAATGTCGAGTCATTAGTAACGTCGCAGGGAGAATTCTGTCACATATTAGAGGCAATGCAGTTGACGATTGGACAATGGAGCAACTCGAGTGGCTGAATGAACAAGTAGAAGGAGGGTGTCGCACTACAAGTGAAGGCCTATGGGAGACCATTGCCCAGAGGTTCAAAGATGCATTCACTGATGGGCAGGCAAAGCAAAAGGCAGCCAGGGAATTGAAGTCCCTGCGAATGGAGAAGGGGGACCTTGATGCCTATGTGGCAAAATTCAGAAGCCTGGCGAATCGAGCAGGCTATGACACCAACAAGGAGGCAACCCTAGATCTCTTCTCTCAGGGGCTACCAAACCCACTTGTCAAGAACATCATCCAATTTCACCACCCTCATGACTGGGATGAATGGGTTGATGCTGCTCAGTGACAGCAGCAGGACTATCTTGATTTCCAAATGCAATTTGGAGTCAACACAAAGAAAGGAAAGACTTGAGAACAGTGGAAGGCAGCGTTCAGCATCAAACCAATGCATGCAACCCAGAGGGATCCCAACACAATGGATACCTCAGCTGTTACGTCTGGTGCAGGACGTTCTGCACGACTTGTGCGACAGCTTGATTTACGAAGTCAGGTAAGAAACCAATAAGGTCTCTTGGAGTTCGGGTGAAATGAGTCAAAGTCAAAAGGGCTGTTCCTTAAGACGATGTTGAACGGAAAGTGCCAAAAGCACTGAGACGAAGGAGTTAAACAATCAAAGGGGATGTCCAGAAGACAGGCACCGATGTATTCAATAAGTCGAGTCTGAGCTTTACAGTGTAAGCTACAGTGGGCTTATATACGTAAGGAAGCGGGCGTCTGTCGATAAGGAATCACGGAGTCAAGTGGGCCCAAATATCTGAAAGCAGAGGGCGTAAAGCCTGGCTTCTACTGATAGGGAATTAAGTAAGTGTCCGGTCGTATGATAAGGTGATAAGTGATAAGCAGCGATAAGGGTACGTAAACATGAGCAAACAAGTAAGTCACGGGGATGGACGGAGGGCATGTGACGGGTCCCATGATGGAGACGTGATCATATAGTGAAGTGTAGGTGGCTGGGAGGGTTTGTCGCTGGGCAGGAAGAAGAAAATGGGAAGAGACGGGGTTCGTAACATCACCCCCTCTTCTGGTTCTAGCAGTCCCGGCTAGAAACAACTCGTACCGTCATCATCCTGCACCAGCTCCAAGTAGTCATCAGCTACATTACAATCGTTGTCCTTATACGACTCCAACTCCTGTGGACATGCGTGGGTGCGAAGGAAGCCATACGGGCCGCGCTGACCACCTGTGCGGCATAAATTGTAGATGGGGCAATCGAGTTCTCGATGCCCAGCGTTGTGGCGAAGGCACTTGCCACACCAGCCTGAGGGGTTGTTGATCGTCGGGGCCACTCCTACGCGTCGGAAGATGCAATGTTGGCTCCAGTGGAGATTGCTACGGCAGTGTCAACACCATTTGCGGTTGAGGGGGCAATTCCAGCTGATGTGGTACTTGCTGTTGCAACGCCAGCAGGTCTCTCCACGGGGGTTTTCGTGTAACCGTGGCATCTCAAGTCGGTTCGGCAGCAATGTTGGGGCAGCACCCAGGGTTCAAGGGGGGAGAGGTCGCGCATAGGTGTCAGCATACCTTTCAGCAATTGTTTGATACGCATCCCCCGCTTCTAATCTCTTCCTAATCTCCACAATCTCCTGTTCCAGCTGGAACATCCCGTTGGTCAGCCTTGCCATCATCTTCGCATGTTCCTTATATTGTTGATTCAGCGTCCTCCGCAGGGTAATGCTCTTCCGCAGCCTTACGACTTCTGCTTTCAGGCGCGGAAGTCTCATATCGTTCATTACCTCGTCGATTGCAAAGGCGCGACAATCCTCCGCGGAGAGATGGCCCAGCTGTTCATCGGTCAGTGTGTGATGAAGCCGGCCGGTGTACCTTTCCTCCAAGTAGACAGGAGCCCCATAAACCGGTCCATCTTTCTTCATGCACCCTGCCACATCCATTCCCCCGTTAGTGTAATAGATGTACTTCGCAATGGCTGTAGTGCCATCGGCCATGGTGATCTCCAATGGGTAGTACATCGACGAATTGGGGTTGTTGGGGATGAAGGGGAATTCAGGAGCTTCATCGTCGACTTCCCCATTGAGCAAGTCGTTGGGGTGGGGCTCTTCACAGTGGGTGAAGTCGTCGTTTGGGTTTGGAGACTGATTCTTGACACGGGCTTCCACAATTTCATAGTCAATGGGGGAGGAGGGGCGAGTAGAGGGATGGGTGGACGGGAAGTTCTCGACAACTACAACGGAGGTGGTGAAAGCATCGATGGCGGCGTTGGCAGCGACAAAAGACATGATGGATTGGATAGTGTTAGAACGTTGCTGGGGGAGCATGTACTGGGGAATTCGATGGGGTCTGGGGTTGCTCCCTTTTAACCGTTTTTGGGTGCTTCTGGATGCTGGGTATGAAACTCCGCAATAAGGACTGGGGCAAAGATATCTCCGGCTGGTTCCCACGAATTGTCAGAGGTTGGGAATCCTTTCCATTTGACTAGGTAATACAGCTTGCGCCCTCGGCCTTGTCGCTTCGAGTCCAGAATGTGTTCTACTTCCCACTCCTCTTCTCCGTCGATAAGGTCAGGTGGGGGTCTTGGGAAGTTCTCCCCGTGTAGGGGTGTTTCCTTGTAAGGTGTTAACAGCTTGGCATGGAAGACTGGGTGGATGCACCATGTGGGAGGAAGTTCGAGTTCATATGACACATCCGACAGCTTCCTCATTATCTTGAAGGGTCCGTGACGTCGGGGCGCTAATTTGGCCGTGGGATGTGACGTGTGAATGTTCTTTCCTTCCAACCATACCAGGTCATTGGTCTGATAAGGTGTGAACCTTGAAGGTCTTTCCGCCAGGGTCCTTTGCGCCTTCAACAGATTCTCATTGGCCGATTTCTGGATCTCTTCCCATTGGCTGATACGCTGTGTGGCTGAAGGGACATTCGTCGGCTTTCCGGTCCATGTGGCTCGGGGCGTCCATCCCATGATAAGTGAGAATGGGGAGTGTTTTGTGGTACCATTGGGCCAGGAGTTGTGTGCGAATTCTGCTGTTGCAAGCCAGTCAGCCCAATCGTCCTGTCGTCCATTGCACCAGAACCGAAGATATTGTTCAAGCCACTGGTTTGTTCGTTCTGACTGTCCATCTGTTTGTGGATGATAGGCCGTTGAAATGTTTTGGGTAATGTTCAGTGTTTTGCAAAGTGCCCTAGCAAATGTGGATGTGAAACGTGGGTCACGGTCTGAGATGATCTTCTCGGGGAGGCCGTAGTGTCTATAGACATGATCTAGGTAGAGTTTGGCCACCCCCTCTGCTGTGATGGACTCATTGCAGGGTATGAACAGCGCTGCTTTTGAATAGTCGTGGTCAGTGATGGTCAGGATTGAGTCGAATCCTCTGGAAGTGGGGAGTTTGATGATGAAGTCCATGGCGATAGTCTGGAATGGTTGTGAGGTCATTGGTGTAATTGGGAATGGGGCCGGTGGATGTGGGTGCGTGTTCACTTTGTTGGCCTGGCAATCTGTGCATCCCTTCACGTATTCCTCTACGTCCTTCTTCATGTTTGGCCACCAGTAGTCTTGTTTGGCAAGAGCGTAGGTATTAGCGATGCCTGGGTGTCCCGCCGAGGGAAGGTCATGGTGAAAATGGATCACCCCCCTCTTAATGTTGTCGCCACCAGTGACAACGAGTCGATCCCCATCCTTCCACCATAGGCCATCAATTTTCTTTAGGTTATGTGCTTCTGCCCATGTTTCGCATAGTCGTTGATTCATATTTTGCGACACCTGGGCCCATAGATCCATGTCGTGAAGGCTGATGATGGCCATCCTTGCGAAAACTTCTTCTGGGAGCACTGTAACATCATTGTTGTCTTCTGCACCATTATTCAGATCGGGCCGTCGTGACAGGGCATCTGCTTGTGCATTACGGCTCCCTGCAATATGCTTCAGGACAAAGTTGTACTCTTCCAACTCTAGAACTTCACGGGCGACACGTCGGCTGATCTTATGGGGTTCCTTCCAATAGAGCAAGTTGGAGTGATCGGTATGAATGATGGTTTTGTGAGGGGTTCCTGCTAGGTATGGTTGCCAGTGTCGCAATGCCTTTACTATGGCCAATAGCTCTCTGTCCCAAATGTCATAATTCCGTTCCGCTGGCGAAAACATTTCCGAATAAAAGGCGACCGGGTGAAGGAGTCCCGCCGTGTCCCGTTGATTTAGCACGGCACCATTCGCAAAGTGAGATGCATCAACTTTGAGTTCAAAAGGTCTCTGCAGATCCGGTTGTAGAAGGACCGGTTCTGCGGCAATGATGTCACGAATCTGTTCAAAAGCCTTTTGTTGTTCTTTGGTCCAATGCCAGGGGACTTCTTTTTTCAGTAGTCCATTGAGCAGTTGGGCGATCCCTGAGAACCCCCGGACGAATCGTTGATAAAAATTGCAGAACCCAATGAAGGACCGCATGTCCTTAACACATGTGGGCACTGGCCATTCCCAGATTCCTTGTACCTTTACTGGGTCCATCCGGACCTGTCCTCCCTCCAAGATGACTCCTAGATATTCTACACTTGACTGTTCGAATGAGCATTTGGCAGGTTTAAGGTACAGGTCATGTTCATGCAGGATGTCCAACACTTGATGTACTCGTTCTCGATGGTGGGTCAGATCGTTTGTTGTGGCAACCAGTATATCATCCATATAAACCACTACTTCGCCCGTAAGGATGAGGTCACGGAAAATGTGATTCATCATCGATTGGAAAGTAGCGGGTGAGTTGGTGAGGCCGAAGAACATAACATTCGGTTCAAAGAGCCCTTGATTGGTTTTGAAAGCCGCTTTACACTGGTCTCCTTCCTTAATCTGAATATTGTTATAACCCAGCGGATGTCCATTTTAGAGAACAGGGATTTATCCCTCATAGTGTCAATGAGTTCCGAGATGAGTGGCAAGGGTAGGCGTTCTTTACAGTATAGGTGTTTATCCGTCGGTAGTCCTGAACTGGTCGAAGTTTGCCGTCTTTCTTCTTGATGAAGAAGAATGGCAACGCGTATGGTGATTTCGATGGACGAATGTACCCCTTTGCAAGATGTTCCTCAAGGAATGCTGTGAGTGCCGTTTGTTCTGCCTGTGACAATGGATAGATTTTACAGTCAATCGCCAATGGGGTGTCAGGTACGAAGTCAATGGCGTGATCCCATGGTCGTACAGGCGGGAAACGTTGAGATTCCTCCTCAGAGAAGACTTTCCAATGTCGATGATATTCTCGTGGCACTACCTCTTCAAATGTCTTTTCTGTACGTCCCTCCACTGCCTTCTGTGCGAGTTCTGATGCCTTGGTAGCGAAACAATAACCTGGGTCTTCGTTCTTTTCCTCCATCCTGTGTACTGCTGAATGTCGAATGGCGTAGTCATATCCTATTGACGTGATGAGGACAGGATAGAAGTCTTTATCCATAGTCGCATCACTCCAATTGATCCTTGGTTCAAAGGCAGCAAGCCAGGGATATCCCAAAACCAAATCTTCTTCGCCTAGATTGGTGACTAGGAAGCGGATGACTTTTGTCCTCTCCCCTACTTGGACATTAAGATCGGTGTAATGTGTGATCTTTCCTGCTCGATTGGCAGTCCCGTCAATATTCCAGATATTCTTTTCCTGGGGGAGTGCCAGCATCCCTAGTCCCATGGTCTTTGCCATCCGTGGACTAATAAAGTTATCTGTGGCTCCTGAGTCAACCAGGATGTCACGATCGGCCATCCTCTGTGTAGTCTCGAAATGTACTGGTATTTTCAAAGACTTGAAGCGACTAGTATACACAGAGGTTACATGTAGTGCTCGTGCCCAGGCCAATGGGGTTGAGCCAATCAAAAATCCTTTTTGGCGAATGCCTTTTCTACTAAAATGGCCCGCACTTCCTCGCTTTCCTTCATCATATTGGCCCATATTTCCTGTGCCTTGTCTTCTTTTGTCGGTGTTTTCTTTTCAACAGTCGGCGGGTTATTATGTATGGGGGTGGTTGTAGCTTCAGCCGCTCGTGACCCCTTCTTCGGACATTCCCTCGACATATGTCCTTGTGCTTTGCATCGAAAGCACCTGCCCTCTTTCATCAATGTCTGTCGCTCATCTTCAGTGAGCATAGCTCTAGCTCGGGTTCTATCGGCCGAGGTATCCATAGCGTTTGGGTCGCGTTGAGAGGTATGTGTGGGTTTGACCCCGAAGGCGGCTTTCCACTGGTCACGAGTCCTCCCCTTCTTCGTGTCGACCCCAAAGCGCGTTTGGAAGTCAAGATAATCCTGCTGCTGTCGTCGAGCAGCATCGACCCAGGTTTCCCAGTCATCGGGGTGGTGGAACTGGATGATATTCTTTACCAGCGGGTTGGGTAACCCCTGGGAGAAGAGGTCCAGTGTTGCCTCCTCATCCGTGTCGTAACCGGCCCTGTTGGCCAAGCTTCGGAACTTTGCCACATAGGCATCCAGTTCCCCCTTCTCCATCTTTAGGGCTTTCAATTCTCGAGCAGCCTTCTGCTTGGCCTGCCCATCTGTGAATGCATCCTTGAATTTCTGGGCGATGGTTTCCCAGAGGCCTTCACTAGTGGTACGACGACCACTCTCAATCTGTTCATTCAGCCATTCCAGCTGTTCCATTGTCCAGTCGTCCACGGCTTCCCCTCTAATCAGTGATAGAAAGAGGTTGGCACACTGGAAGGGGTTGATGATTTGGGGAACGTCATGATTGAAGTTCTTGAATGTTGTGAACTCCAACATGAACTTCTTGCTTTGCGATCGGTCTCCTGTGAATGTCTGTGGTAGTACACCTGACAGTCATCCTGAGGGTGGGGGAATGTTGGGTGGTAGCATGGCAGGCGGTGGGGGAGGAGGAGGAGGAGCCGGGTCGGGAAGCTGGGTGGCGATGGTGGACATGTTCTGATAAAACGGGGTGACGGTGTCGGAGGATTGTATCGAGATCTGGGGAGTTGTCAAACCAGGGGCTCTGAACGTGACAACTGCGGGTGCAACTGGGGATGTAGTCGACGCTAATACCAGTGCTTCTTCACTATGTTCTTCTACGTACTCTTCTGGCTCAGAGTCCGTGATAATGGCCAGGGGATTCTCCCTCCACGGTCCTAATCCAAATTCAGGTGGGGCGGGTCCTGTAGTGACCCAAGAATGTCGGCTATCCGAGTATCGGATACGATACCAAATTCTTTTCTCGTTGTCGTATTCTACCGGTTGGTATCTTCCGTCGTGATAGACGTAGTATCCAAACTTGGACTCAAAGTCCTTCCAGGTGGCAGAGCCAAGTACTTGTTGTGAAAGGTCAGGCTCGTCCCTGCGTTCGATGAGTTCTTCTTTAAAGAGGGTCTGACTGCGGCTGGAAGCCATGATGAGAGACTTGACTTGATGTTACGTCCGGTGCAGGACGTTCTGCACAACTTGTGCGACAGCTCGATTTATGAAGTCAGGTAAAAAACCAATAAGGTCTCTTGGAGTTCGGGTGAAATGAGTCAAAGTCAAAAGGGCTGTTCCTTAAGACGATGTTGAACGGAAAGTGCCAAAAGCACTGAGACGAAGGAGTTAAACAATCAAAGGGGATGTCCAGAAGACAGGCACCGATGTATTCAATAAGTCGAGTCTGAGCTTTACAGTGTAAGCTACAGTGGGCTTATATACGTAAGGAAGCGGGCGTCTGTCGATAAGGAATCACGGAGTCAAGTGGGCCCAAATATCTGAAAGTGGAGGGCGTAAAGCCTGGCTTCTACTGATAGGGAATTAAGTAAGTGTCCGGTCGTATGATAAGGTGATAAGCGATAAGCAGCGATAAGGGTATGTAAACATGAGCAAACAAGTCACGGGGATGGACGGAGGGCATGTGACGGGTCCCATGATGGAGACGTGATCATATAGTGAAGTGTAGGTGGCTGGGAGGGTTTGTCGCTGGGCAGGAAGAAGAAAATGGGAAGAGACGGGGTTCGTAACATCAGCAGACAGAGTACAGGCAAGAGCTATGCTTACAGAAGACGAGTGACAGACACTGATGAAGGAAGGGCAGTGCTTCCGCTGCAAAGCACAAGGACACATGTCCCAAGACTGCCTGAAGAAAGGAGTATGAGTCACAGAAGCAACTACTGCACCTGTAGCCCCCATTCACAACAACCCACCCACTGCAGATAAATGCACCAAAGAAGAGAAGGCCCAGGATATATGGGCAAATATGATGAAGGAAAGCGAGGAAGTGCGCACTATTCTCATTGAGAAGGTGTTTGCAAAGAAGGATTTTTGTTAAGCTCTACCCCATCAGCCTGGGCATGAGCACTCCATGTCACCTCTGTGTATACTAGTCGATTCAAATCATTGAAAATACCAGTTCATTTCGAGACTACACAGAAGACAGCCAACCAAGATATCTTAGTGGACTCTGGAGCCACAGATAACTTCATTAGTTCATGATTAATTAAAACCTTAAGCTTGGGGATGCTGGCTCTTCCTCAAGAAAAGAATATTTGGAACATCAATGGGACAGCTAACCATGCTGGGAAGATCACACATTACACCAATCTAAATGTCCAAGTTGGGGAAGCAACAAAGGTCATTCGCTTCCTGATCACCGACCTTGGGGATGAAGATCTCATTCTGGGATATCCGTGGCTTGCCGCCTTTGAACCAAAAATCAACTGGGCCAATGTGACAATGGATAAAGATTCATATCCAACCATCATTACATTGCTGGGCTATGACTTTGCCATCAGACACCCAACAGTAAAAGCCACAAGCACAGACAAAGAGGACCCTGGCTGTTGTTATGTCACCAAAGCATCTGAATTGGCCCAAAAAGCAGTACAAGGGCAGGCAGAGAAGACTTATGGTGACATAGTACCAAGCACCTATCACTGGCATTGGAAAGTGTTCTCAGAAGAAGAGTCACAGCGCTTTCCACCTGCCTGACCATGGGATCACGCTATAGACCTGCTCCCCAACACACTGGTGGCAATAGATTGCAAAATCTACCCACTGTCCCAATCTGAGCAAGTAGCATTGACAGAATTCCTCGAGGAACATTTGGCAAAAGGATATATTCGCCCATCCAAGTCACAGTATGCCTCGCCCTTCTTCTTTATCAAAAAGAAGGATGGCAAGCTATGACTAGTCCAGGACTATCAATGAATTAACACTTACACTGTGAAAAGTGCCTACCCCCTGCCACTCATCTCCAAGCTCATTGATACCATGAGAGACAAGTCCCTCTTCTCAAAAATTGTCACAGTTAGGTGCGGAACTGTGTCGGGGTTGGATGGGAGCAAGTCTTCCAAGTCAAGGCAAGGTTCAAAGTTACAATAGAGTCAAGATCTAGTCAAGCCCATGACAAAGTCAGAGGGCACATGTGTGAGATTCCAAGTTGACAGCAGAGACTCTAAGTCCTGCAACAAGTTCAAGATGATGAAGGCTCTCCAAGTCACATCTTGGAGAGTTCAAGTGGGGCTCTAACTGAGAGGATTCAATGAAGTCCGAAGCACCTTTGATTGAACACAAGAGAACAGACTTGGTCTGTCTCTCTACTCTAGTAGGTCTTTTAAATACATGTGGAGCTAGCTATGTCATATTATGTAGAAGCATCTAGTACTATGATATAATGTCTAATGGTTGTGCAGTGGATCAAGCTAGAACTATGGAGAATAAGGAGGGGTTAGGCCCTCAGTAAGCAAACACTGGTGAAACACAATATCAAGTTGTTAGTAACATTGCAGGGAGAATTCTGTCACAAAAATGGACATATGGTGGGGTTACAACAATGTTAGAATCAAAGAAGGTGACTAATGCAAAGCAGTGTTCAAAACAAACCAAGGATTGTTCAAACCAAATGTCATGTTCTTTAGTCTTATGAACTCACCAGCAACATTCCAATCCATGATGAACCACATCTTCTGTGACCTCATCCTTACCAGTGAAGTAGTAGTCTATATGGATGACATTCTTGTGGCCACCTCAGACAACTTAAACCATCATCGAGAATGAGTGCATCAGGTACTGGATATACTACAAGAGCATGACCTATACCTCAAACCAGCCAAGTGCTCCTTGTAGAACAGGCATGTGCGCAGCATACTGACTGTAGTTAGCATGTAAGGCTAGACAGAGAAAAGTTTAACTTCAGAGGTAGAAGAAACTCTATTATACTATACTACTGACCTAGACAGAGAAAAGTTTACTACTAAGAGCATTAGTCTCAAGGTATGATAGTAAGTAAGAGAAGGGACTTACACTTCAGAGGTAGAAGAAACTCTGAAGTGTAAGAGACGAAACAGACACCCTTATATACACTTCCAAGGGATGGTCTGTGCACTGGGAATAAGTCCACAAGTGCCGGACAAAGTCCAAACAACAAACATGAGGGAGAAAGGCCATTGGCCACTACAGAAATCACATGCTACATGGTGTATCAGTCAGCTACTGCGGAATGTGAGAAAGAAAGTAATAAAGATAATGTAAAAGTCCGAAACTCCGGTATCTAATCTAATCTACAAAGTAGCTAATCTAATCACCTGATGCCTGAAGCATCACCGAACATCTTCTGTGTTCAACATCCCTCCATGCTGAAGGCATCTGGTCATGGATGGGAAATGAGTTGGATGAGCACACTGCCATCACAATTGAATGAGCATATCGCCAGCCAGAGATCCAACTTCTCTAACTCTCGAGCGCGGTTTGTGAGTTTTGCATACGAGTTGTAGATTCGCTTATGCAAGCTGAATGCTTGACATATCTACTTCATACACACTACTTGCGTCACTCTCGAGGTCGAGAACGTGCTCATATGGCATGGTGGGAAAGTGAGACTGGTATTCAAGGTCTCCAGATTCCAGCTCTCTCATTCCAGCATAAGTCCAAGTCCATTTACCATGGTTTCAAACGATGCTCTTGGTAGAGACTTAGTGAAGCCATCTGCCAGCATCTCACCTGTGGGGGTACGCACTAACTCAATTATGTGCGATTCAATATACCCCCTAATGGCATGGTACTTGATCGGAATATGCTTTGACTGCCTTCCTGTGACTGGGTTTAATGCCAAATCCACGGCACCCTTGTTGTCACAGTGGAGTAGTATAGGGGAGGATACCTCATACCCTAATTCCTCCATAAAAGTCCTATACCACGCTGCCTGATTTGCAGCCTCAGAGAGGCTCATATACTCGGCTTCTGTGGTGGACTGTGCTACTGTTTTCTGTTTTCTGGAACACCAGGATATGGCACCATTTGCCAAGAAAAACACGTAGCCTGAGGTTGAGTGGCAGTCCTCCTGATCTCCCCATGAGGAATCTGCAAAGCCATGAAGGCCACTCTCCCCATTCCCTCCAGAATATTGCAACTTGCAGTCTTTTGTACTATTAAGATACTTTAGGACATATTTTGCAAGTCGCATATGATCTTGAGAGGGGTTGGAAGCGTATTGACTAAGGCGCGCCACAGCAAAACTGATATCGGGTCTGCTTCCAATCTGCACCCATAGCAGTGACCCCATCAGCTGTTGGTACTTCTTTATATCAGAAGTAGATGCCTGGCCATCAAACCTGACCAGATGTACATCAGCGCCAGAGGGAAGAGGAGTATATACTCGGTTGGAATCCCTCATCCCAAACTTCTCAATAATAGATAAAACGTAGGCTGCTTGGTCAATTTCCATCGTCTTATTAGGACGATCCCTGGTGATATTAACTCCAAGGTACAACTGGATTTCTCCCAAGTCAGTCATCTCATATCGATTAGATAGAGCTGACTTCAGCCACGTTATCTTATCATTGGAAGATCCAAGTATAGTAATGTCATCTACATAAAGAATGACATAAAGTGAATCATCCCCCTCCTTTTGATGAAACACGTATACTCCTGCATCAGAGTACGTCCGAGTGAAGCCTAGTTCATTAAGAACTCCATGGAATTGAAGATTCCATGCTCGGGAAGCTTGTTTGAGGCCGTATAATGCTTTTTGTAGCCTACAAACTTTGGACTCTTGCCCAGCAACGATGAACCCAACTGGTTGCTCCATATAAATTTCCTCATCCAGATCACCATGTAGGAATGCCAATTTGACATCCATCTGGTGGATTTCCCAATCCTCTAGTGTAGCTAATGCTAGTAATAGTCTAAGTGACTCAAATCTGGCGACTGGGGAAAATGTTTCATCGAAGTCCACTCCTTCTACTTGGGTGAACCCTTTTGCCACGAGCCTGGCACGAAACCGTCCATCTGGTTTCAACTTAAAAACCCATTTAGATTTGACAGCCTTTCTTCCCTTTGGAAGATCCTCAAGGCGCCACACATTTAGTTTATCTAAGGCATCAATCTCATATTTACATGCCTCAAGCCATTCACTGGCATTGTCAGACTGCATTGCCTCCTGAAAAGTCAGGGGATCTCTATAAGAGACTCCTGCGGCATTTAGCAATTCCATATGTCCAAGTCTGGAAGAACCCTGCACGAACTCAGCATTATCCTCATTATAAAATGAGGATTCATGCGACGTGAACGTTTAGGACAGGCAGTATCAAGATCTAAATCTTCCTGCACAGCCTTGTCACGTTGCTGAGAGCGTGGACTTTCCCTAGTAAATACTGGCTGGGAAATTTTGCCAACAATCTTTTTCTTAGATTGTCTCTTGGCACAGGTTCTTTCGGGGAGTTCTGATGGTTCCATGACTTGGGATGGAGGCGTCTGATAGATAGTGACATCATGTGTGTCTTCTCTTTCGGGTGTGGTAGGCTCAGGATTTAATTGAGGAGGTTCCACTACCTCCTGTTCCTCAACCTCGGCATCCTTATCTTCAGGAGCCTGAGGAACTGTGGCTATTGCTGGTTGAGGCTGGACAGGCCTCTCGACTTCTAGAACAAAAGGCGTAACTTTTTCCTTTTGTTTTCCCTTGCTGTCCTTGGCAAGGTTGGATGGGAAGGACCCTTCATCAAATGTCACATCTCTTGACAATACGAAGGATCGAGTATGCATATCCCAAGAAGATATCCTTTAGAGTGGGGTGCATACCCGACAAAGACTGTCTCTCTGGCTTTGTGATCCAGTTTATGTCTTTTGTCCTCTGGGACAGTATAATAGGCTAAGCAGCCAAATATTTTAAAGTAAGAGACATCTGGAATGTCCCCATCCAGAAGCTCAAGCAGTGTCCTCCACTTATTTGAACGGATAGGCGTTCTATTGTATATGTGACAGGCTGTTCGCACTGCACATTCCCAGAAACCAAGGGAAAGACCAGCATGATGAAGCATACTGGTAGCCTTTTCCATGATGGTTCTGTTGAACCTTTCAGCCCTTCCATTCTGTTGTGGGGAGTATGGCATTGTCAATTTATGCTCTATGCCAGCCTGCTCAAGTATGGACTTCAGCTCCCTATTGACAATTCGCCACCTCGGTCTGTGTGTAAGGTCTTTATTTTCTTGTCTGTTTTATTTTCCAAGAATGCCTTAATATTACTGAATACCGATGTAAAATCACTTTTTGCTTTCATAGCAACAACTAGAGCTGTCCTGCTAAAGTCGTCTATGAAAGTGGCGAAGTATAGGTTCCCTTGAATTGAGGTACATTGCAATGGACCAACTAAGTCACTATGAATGACCTCCAAGGGTGCTGAAGCTCTCTTTTGAGAGGGAGGGAATGGAAGATGGTGTGATTTTCCCATTTCACAGCCATAACACGGCTTGTCTTCCATCTGGCTATTATCTATACTAAGGCCTTTTACAGCCTTAGGAGCATGTCTTTTGAGGGCCTCTTTTGACATATGACCCATGCGCAAATGCCAGGTATCAAGGCTACTTGATGCAGATTTGTGGGAAGCAGTATTTAGACTCTGCATAGTTTTCCCAAAGACCCAATAGAGTCCCATAGCCTTGACACCTTCTGCTATAATTGTATTATTGTACTTTATTTTGACCTCAGATGGAGAGAACTCCACTGAACCGCCTTTGTCTGTGATGCAGCTAGTCGACAGTATTCTTTCACTGCCAGGCATGTAAAAGACATTATTTAACTCTAACTCATAATTATTTCGAGTTTTGAGTATGACTTTGCCTGTTCCTTCGACTTGGACTACGGATCCATCACCTATTGTCACCGAGTGCCCCTTGTGAGGGTAATACTCAGAGAAATCATCTAGGTATGGTGTAAAATGAGTGGTGGCTCCGCTGTCCATCATCCAAGGGTTGCTGCCATCATCTATCTCTTGCGTATGTTTGGCCATCATATAAAGTGAAATACGAGGTGTCTCATGCACCTCCTGTATTCTGCCACTACCATTAACTATGGTAGCTACTTGTGTGGAGTTATTATGTACACTGGGGCCTTGCCCCTTCCTCTTGTTGCCCTTTTTGCCTGCATCAGCATTGGCTCTGTCCTGTTTCCTTTGCCGACATTCATTTGCCTTGTGGCCTGGCTTCTGGCAATAGAAGCAGGTGACATCATTGGATGATGATGCACCTGCAGGAGGTGGCGTGAAAGATACTCATTTTTTGTTTTTGTTGACATGGGCTGCCTTGTTAAGGGCAGCCCCAACACCACTTCCTGCAGGGCCGGCAAGTCGGCTTTCCTCATTTAGGAACCTTTGTACAAGGTCCTGAGGGGAAAGGCGGTCAGGAGGACCTGATGCCAGGATAGAGCCAGCAATGGCGGAGTAGGATGAAGGTAGGGATTGGAGCAAAATAAAGCTCATCTGGAGATCAGAGATCTCCATCCCATTTTCCTTTAGGGTACTCCTCACATCCAACACACGCTGCAACTGGGGTCTGAATTGCTTTCCTTCTTCCAAGCGGAAAGAGGATACAGAACACCACAAGTTGTAGGTGGCCATGCTACCCACTGAGCCGTAGAGCGATTCCAAACGCTCATACTTGGCATTGACAGAAGGATAAGTTCTGTCAGAGGCAATTTGGGAGTATGTTTCTGGCAATGTTACCATCACCAGAACTCCCATGAGGACTTCCTCCACTCTGTTCCACTCTAGGTACATGGGCTCCGACCATTGTGCGAAGCGTTTGGCGTACTCGTCATCCTTTTCACCATCCTCTGGCTTGGGCGGATTCAGGAACTCAGGGGCATCATGCGTGATGTGCCTCTTCATCCCATTGATCCTCAGCAGGGCGGTGAAGGACACCGACCACTGCTGCCAATTAGAGCCATCAAGCTTGTCGAACTTGAAGGTGGGAGGGAAGACGATGGAAGACATTGAGATGATTTATAGAAAGGTTGATCCTGGTTCCAAGGAGCAGTTAGAACCAGTTGTCCAGGTCTCATTGAAGAGGGCCCGTCCATTCTGTGGCGCTATGCTTCAGAACTTAAAAAAGTCCTGCCTCTAATGTGCGACTTCTAAGTAGTATAGTAGACTGTCTAGCGCCATCTACAACAAGTCCTAAGCCCACATCAGGGGGACGTTGTGTAAATAGATGGGGAGTCATGTCATGGAGGAGCCAACCGCAAGTTCCACTAGAGACAAAGGGTATAGAGCCCTTCCTCTAGTGCTGGTGGTGGAGTCCATGATTAAGCCCTAGATGATTGGGGCCATGACTATAGTAGACTATTGAGTTTCCTCTGGTTGGGGCGAACCCCCAATGAAAGCAGCGGGTACTTCTGCCCAGAGACAAAACCCTCTAGCTACTGTGTAAATACTATAGTAGTTCAAGCCTACTTGTATCGAGCCCAAGCGTCATGGGAGTGACTACCCATGCCTTGTTCTAGACCCTAAACTCTACCTGCAGGTCGCTAAACCTGGCTTACGGATCGAGCCAAGCATTGACTGAACCTATAGCTCCAAGCCTTCTGGGCAAGGGGCCTACTAAGACTATGGATGGGACGAAAACCCAGCTACAACTATGAATACTATTTACTTAGAGCGCACATGAGGACCTCAAGGTGTTTCACCCGCTTAGGGTCCCTCATCACCTCTTGCAAGAATCCCCTAAGGGACTAGCCAGACAGATCAAGGTGGGCACATAAAGCGCACCACCTTGTGGACAGTTAAGGGCAAGAAAAGAGAAATCGAAGCTCACTGTGACTGGTGATTGGGAAGAGCAAAGTCTTGAAGCAGTGAGCTTGAAGAAAGTTGTTGGACTGATCAAAAGAAAGGACAGATCAGTAAAGCGTGCCCAGGGCCCATAACCTGTAGAACAGGCATGTGCGCAGCATACTGACTGTAGTTAGCGTGTAAGGCTAGACAGAGAAAAGTTTAACTTCAGAGGTAGAAGAAACTCTATTATACTATACTACTGACCTAGACAGAGAAAAGTTTACTACTAAGAGCGTTAGTCTCAAGGTATGATAGTAAGTAAGAGAAGGGACTTACACTTCAGAGGTAGAAGAAACTCTGAAGTGTAAGAGACGAAACAGACACCCTTATATACACTTCCAAGGGATGGTCTGTGCACTGGGAATAAGTCCACAAGTGCCGGACAAAGTCCAAACAACAAACATGAGGGAGAAAGGCCATTGGCCACTACAGAAATCACATGCTACATGGTGTATCAGTCAGCTACTGCGGAATGTGAGAAAGAAAGTAATAAAGATAATGTAAAAGTCCGAAACTCCGGTATCTAATCTAATCTACAAAGTAGCTAATCTAATCACCTGATGCCTGAAGCATCACTGAACATCTTCTGTGTTCAACACTCCTTTGAACAACAGAGTGTTGAATACCTAGGAGTTATCCTAGAGGGAGGACAAGTGCATATGGATCCGGTCAAGGTACAAGGAATCCAGGAATGGCCTACACCAACTTGTGTCAAAGACATCCAATCATTCATTGGATTTTGCAACTTCTACTGATGCTTTGTCAGGGGATTCTCAGGCATCACATGACCATTGAATGATCTATTGAAAAAGGATGTGCTGTGGCATTGGAGTACAGCTCAGCAGCAGGCTTTCGAACAGATTAGGGACCTCATTGGCTCAGAGCCAGTACTCATTCAACCAGACCTGAGTCACCCCTTTGAATTAGAAGTGGATGCCTCTCACTTTGCAAATGGAGTGGTACTATACCAAAGAGATGTTGCACAGATACTCCATCCAGTGGCATATTACTCTGAAACCTTCTCCCTGGCTGAACAAAACTATGACATCTGGGACAGGGAACTCTTAGCCATAGTTAAAGCACTCCGGCACTGGCGACCCTACCTAGCAGGGACTCCCCATAAAACCATCATTCACACTGATCATTCCAATCTATTATATTGGAAGGAGCCCCACAAAATTAGTCAACGCATAGCACAAGAAGTCCTAGAGCTAGAAGAGTATAACTTCACCCTGAAACACATTGCAGGAAGCCAGAATGCCAGAGCGGATGCACTGTCACGGAGACCTGATATGCATATGGGAGAGGACGACAATAATAACGTCACTGTCCTCCCAGAGGAAGTGTTTGCAAAGACTGCCATAGTCAGCCTCCACGACATGGACCTATGTGCACAAGTTTCACAAAACATGAATCACAAATTATGTTGTTCATGGGCCGCTGCACACAACTTAAAAGAAGTCAATGGCCTTTGGTGGAAAGATGGAGATTGGCTCATTGTCACCAGTGGTGACAACATTAAGAGGGGGGTGATCCATTTTCACCATGACCTCCCCTCTGCTGGCCACCCTGGCATTGCCAACACTTATGCCCTCACCAAACAGGACTATTGGTGGCCCAATATGAAGAAGGATGTCAAAAACTATGTACAAGGATGCACAGCATGTCAAGTGAACAAAGTCAATACACACCCAAAAATCCCACCGATACACCCTATTACTCCCATTGCATCAACCCCTTTCCAGACCATCACCATGGACTTCATTGTCAAGCTTCCTGAGTCACAGGGCTTTGACACCATCCTCACGATCACGGACCATGATTGCTCCAAAGTGGCCCTGTTCATACCCTGCAACAAAACTATCACAGTGGAAGGAGTGGCAAGACTATACCTGAACCATGTATACTGCCACTACAGACTCCCCAAGAAAATTATATCCAACTGAGATACCTGATTCACATCAGCATTTGCTAAAGCCCTATGCAAGACATTAGACATCACACAGAATATCTCCACAGCTTATCACCCACAGATGGATGGACAGTCTGAGTGGATGAACCAATGGTTAGAACAGTACCTTTGGTTTTGGTGTAACAGATGACAAGATGACTGGGCAGAGTGGCTATCAACCGCGGAGTTTGCTCACAACTCATGGCCCAATGGGATGACAAAAGCTACCCCCTTTTCCCTTATCATGGGCTGGACTCCATGCACCACATGGACAGATAAGCCTACTAATGTCCCTTTGGTAACTCAATGAATACACCAATGGGAAGACCTACAACAATTGGCCAATGAAAACCTGGCAAAAGCACAGCAACTCCTAGCTGTGCAGCCAAGCATGTTCACACCTTATCAAGCCAATGACTGGGTCTGGCTTGAGGGAAGGAACATTCACACATCACACCCCTCAGCCAAGTTAGTGCCCCGATGTCACGGACCCTTCCAGATCAAAAGGAAGCTGTCAGATGTATCCTATGAACTGCAACTGCCGCTGAAATGGAAGATCCATCCTGTCTTCCATGCCAAGCTTCTGACCCCATACAAGGAAACCTCCATTCATGGGGAAAACTTCCCAAGACCCCCACCTGACCTTATCGATGGAGAAGCAGAGTGGGAGGTGGAGCACATTCTAGACTCAGAGCAAAGAGGCTGAGGGTGCAAACTGCACTACCTAGTTCAGTGGAAGGGATTCCCAGACTCTGACAATTTGTGGGAACCAGTCGGAAATATCTTCACTCTGGCTGTCATCAAAGAGTTCCATTTACGACATCCCCAAGCACCCAGAGACAATTAAAAGGAACGACTCCCAGATCCCAAATGAACCCCCAGTACATGCTTTCCCAGCAACATTCTAACACCATACACTTGATTATGTCTTTCATTGCTGCCAATGCCACTGTCGACACCTTCACCTCCTCAGTTGTAGTCATTGAGAACTTCCTGTCCACTCATCCCTCCACACATCCCTCCTCCCCCATTGACTATGAAGCTGCAGAAGCACAAGTCAAGAACCAGTCTCCCAATCCCAATGATGACTTTGACCACTGTGAAGAGCCCCACCCAAATGACTTATTGGGCATGGAGTTGGACAACAAAGTCCCAGAATTCCCATTCTTTGCCAACAACCCAAACTCCTCCATGTATTTCCCCCTTGAAATCACCATGGCTGATGGAGAAGTCGCCATAGCTAAGTACATTTTCTACACCAATGGGGGAATGGCCCCGTTTATGGGGCACCAGTTTATTTGGAGGAGAGATACACAGGCCGCCTCCATCATATGATGAGTGACAAACAGCTTGGACACTTAGCTGCTGACAACTCTTGAGCCTTCGCAATAGATGAAGTGCTGAATGACATGCACCTTCTGCATCTCAAAGCCAAGGTAATGAGACTGCGGAAGAATCTGACACTGCGCACGATGCTCAACAAACAATACAAAGAGCATGCACAGATGATGACGAGGCTGACCAATGGGATGTTCCAGGTGGAGCAAGAATTGGTGGAGATTTGGAAAAGGCTGGAGAAGGGGGATGCATATCAGACCATTGCTGAGAGGTATGCTGACACATATGCACGACCTCTCCCCCCACAATCTTTGGGAGCCGCTCCAGTGTTGCTGCCAAATCGGTTTGAGATGCTGCGGTTGCATGAGAACCCCCACGGAGAGACATGCTGGCGATGTGACAGTAAGTACCACATCAGCTGGAACTGTCCCCTCAATTGCAAGTGGTGTTGCCATTGCCGCAGCAATTTACACTGGAGCTGATTCTGTATCTTCCGCTGTATAGGCATTGCTCCCACCATTATCAATCTGTCTGGGTGGTGCAGCAAATGTCTCTGCCACAATTCAGGACACCACAAACTCGATTGCCCCATCCATGACCTCTGCCACTCATGTGGTCAGCACAGCCCTTACAGGTTCCTCCATGCCCATAGATGTCCCCAGGATGAGGACAAGGAGAATTACACCATGGATGATTGTAATGTAGCCAACAATTATTTGGACCTGGTGCAGGATGATGATGGTACGAGTCGTTTCTAGCTGGGTCTGCTAGAACCAGAAGAGGGGGTGATGTTACAACCTCTGCTGAGCAACCCCATTTTCTTCACTCTTCCCAATGATAACCCCACCTTACCACCTATGCTACACTTCTTGATTACATCTCCATCCTGGGACTCATCACATGCCTTGCTCCCATCCCTGTGACTCACTTTGTACTTATTGACTCAATGATCACACTTATCTTCTTATCTCTTTATCTTACAACCAGACACTTACTTAGTTCCCTATCAGAAGCTAGGCTTTATGCCCTCCACTTCCATATATTCAGGCCCACCTGACTCTGTTACCCTTATCTATAGATGCCCACTAGATTACATATATAAGTCTGCTGTAACTACACTGTAGACCTCAGACTTGACTTATTGAATACATTGGTGCTTGTCTTCTGGACATCCTCCTTTGAACCTCTGACTCGAACGTCTCAGTGTTTTCGACACTTCTCTGCTCAACATTGTCTTAGGGAACAGCCCCTTTGACTTTGACTTGTCCCTCATAACTCCAAGAAGCCTCATTGGTTTCTTATCCGATTCTGAATGATATGCTGTCACACAAGTCATGTGGAACATCCCACACTGGATGTAACATTCAGCCACTTTGGCGGCTGCATCATAGTCAATAGGAGATAATGGGCGAGAAGGAGGATGAGCAGGAGAAAGTAGAGGAAAGGCATCAATGGCAGCGGAAGTGTGGATGCTGGAGGGAGACATGGGGCTGGTTCTAAGCTGTGCTGGGGAAGGGGGATGTCGAAGTGAACGTATCGTGGTCTGCTCTTTACCTGCTTCAGGGTGGTGTCTATAGAAGTCTTCAATAAGTCTGGGTGCAAAGACATCTTCAGCAGGTTCCCACAAATTATCGGCATCAGGGAAGCCCTTCCATTTGATTAGATAGTGGAGCTTCTGGTTGCGCCCTTGTCCCTTCCATTTAGCATCAGCGATATGCTCTACCTCCCATTCCAGTTCTCCGTCAACTAATTCTGGAGGAGGCCTTGGGAAGTTCTGTCCATGAATAGGAGTTTCTTTGTACGGTGTTAGAAGGTTGGCATGGAAGACAGGATGGATTTTCCACGTGGGCAGCAATGTCAGCTTGTACGTCACATTGGACAGCTTCTGTTCTATTTTGAATGGGCCATGGCATCTAGGAGTGAGTTTTGCCATTGGGTGAGAAGTATGAATGTTACATCCTTCTAACCAGACTTGATCTCCAACCTGATAGGGCGTAAACCTTGTGGGCTTCTCGGCCAGGGTCTTTTGTGCCTTCAATAGGTTCCTATTGGCTGATTCTTGTACTTCTTCCCATTGGCCAATATGCTGTGTAACTGATGGTACGTTGGTAGGCTTATCTGTCCATGTAGTACAGGGGTTCCATCCCATAATAAGGGAGAAGGGGGAAGTTTTGGTTGTCCCATTTGGCCAACTGTTGTGTGCAAACTCAGCTGTTGCCAGCCATTCCACCCAGTCATCTTGCCTCTCATTGCACCAGAAACGAAGGTATTGTTCTAGCCACTGATTTGTTTGTTCCAACTGTCCATCCATCTGAGGGTGGTATGCAGTGGAAATGTTCTGCTGGATGTCAAGGCATTTGCAAAGGGCTTGAGCAAACATGGATGCGAATTGTGGATCTCAGTCAGAAATGATTTTCTGTGGGAGTCCATAGTGCTGATATACATGGTCCAAGTACAGTTTAGCAACCCCTTCTGCTGATATCGTCTCATTGCAGGGAATAAAGAGGGCAGCTTTCAAATAATCGTGATCTGTTACAGTGAGTATGGAGTCATATCCTTGTGACAGTGGTAGTTTGACAATGAAGTCCATGGCAATGGTCTGAAAAGAAGCAGTTGCAATCGGCATAATGGGTGAAAGTGCTGGTGGTCTTGGGTGTGTGTTCACTCTATTTGCCTGACATTCCATGCATCCCTTGACATACGCTTCTACATCCTTCTTCATATTTGGCCACCAATAGTCTCATTTGGCAAGGGCATAAGTATTGGCAATGCCAGGGTGTCCAGCAGAGGGAAGGTCATGGTGAAAATGAATCACCCCCCTCTTAATGTTGTCGCCACCAGTGACAACCAGCCTATTGTTGTCCTTCCACCAGAGCCCATTCTTCATTTTTATGTTATGTGGTTCCACCCAGGATTTGCATAGCTCCTGGTTCATGTTTTGTGTTACTTGGGCCCACAGGTCCATATTGTGAAGACTAACAACAGCCGACTTTGCAAAGATGTCTTCTGGCAATACCACAATGTTGTCATTGTTGTCTTCCCCTTCATTACTATTGGCTGGTCTGGACAAGGCGTCTGCTTGTGCATTGCGAGCCCCAGGGAGATGTTTGAGTGTGAAATTGTACTCTTCAAGCTCCAGAACTTCTTGTGCAACACGTCAGCTGATTTTATGGGGTTCTCGCCAATAGAGGAGATTGGAGAGGTTGGTGTAGATGATAGTCTTATGCAGGGATCCAGCTAGATAGGGTCACCAATGTCACAGTGCCTTCACAATGGCCAATAGTTCTCTATCCCATATGTTGTAATTTCTTTCTGCTGAAGAAAAGGTCTCGGAATAAAATGCCACTGGATGGAGAATTCCAGTGTAGTCTTGTTGAGAAAGGATGGCCCCATTGGCATACATAGGGGCATTGACTTCAAGCTCAAATGGCTTTTCTAAGTCTGGCTGGATAAGAATGGGTTCCAAGCTAATGATCGTTTTTATTTGGTCGAAGGCCTTCTGTTGCAATGTATCCCAGCACCAGGGCATGTCTTTCTTCAGTAGATCGTTGAGTGGTTGAGCTATGGCAGAGAATCCTTTGACGAATCGTTGATAGAAATTGCAAAATCCAATGAATGACCTGACGTCTTTGGTGCATCAAGGAGTAGACCATTCCCGAATGCCTTGTACCTTCACAGGGTCCATATGTACTTGACCACCTTCCAGGATGACACCTAAATATTCGATGCTGGTCTGTTCAAAGGAGCATTTGGCCGGTTTCAAGTAGAGGTTGTGTTTTGCTAAGATGTCAAGTACTTCATGGACGTGGGTGCAGTGGTGATCAATGTTGTCTCTTGTAGCCACTAGGATGTCGTCCATGTATACGACTACTTCTTCCATAAGGATCAGATCTCAGAAAATGTGGTTCATCATTGACTGAAAGGTTGTGGGTGAGTTTGTTAAGCCAAAGAACATGATGTTGGGTTCAAAAAGTCCTTGATTGGTTTTAAAGGCAGCTTTGGGCTGGTCGCCTTCCTGGATACAGATATTGTTGTAACCCCAACGGACATCCATTTTTGAAAATAGGGCCTTGTTGCGCATTTTATCAATGATTTCCAAAATCAGAGGGAGTGGATAGTTATTTTTCACCATGAGTTCATTGATTCGTCTGTAATCCTGTACCAGTCGTAGCTTTCTGTCCTTCTTCTTAATGAAGAAGAAGGGTGAGGCTTAAGGTGAACTAGAGGGTTGTATATATCCTTTCACCAAATGTTCCTCTAAGAAGGTGGAAAGCACCTCTTTTTCTGGTTGGGACAGTGGATAGATTTTACAGTCAACAGATCATGGAGTGTCTGGAACAAAATCGATGGCATGATCCCAGGGCCAGGAAGGAGGGAAACATTGTGACTCTTCTTCTGAGAACACCTTCCAGTGATGATGGTATTCTTTAGGGACCACCTCCTCAAATGTCTTTTCCGGGTTCTTCTGTGCCTCTGCCTGAGCCAGCTCTGATGCCTTCATAACATAACAGTATACCTGATCCACAGGTTCCACATCACTCCAGGTGACAGCCAATCCCATGACAATAGCATGGGTCAAAGGGTGTTGTGCAGCATAGTCATATCCCAGAGACATAATGAGGACCAGATAGAATTCCTTGTTCATTGTTGCTTCTGCCCAGTTATTTTTTGGTTCAAATGCCACCAACCATGGATATCCCAAGAGCATGTCTTTGTCTCCCAGGTCCATGATGAGGAAACAGAGTTGTTTAGTCCACTCTCCAACCTGTACTTCCAAATCACAGAAATGCATGATTTTCCCAGCTTTGTTAGCTGTCCCATCTATATTCCAAATGTTTTTCTCCTGGGGAAGTAACTGTGTCCCCAATCCTTGTTGACACAGGACGTGTCTGGAGATGCTTCAGGCATCTAAAGTTCGCTTCAGCTGTAGATTAGATTAGATATCGGAGTATTGGACTTTTTATGTTATCTTTATTACATTTCTTTCTCACCTTACTCAGCTGATTAGTGATGGACTTAGTAATGCGCAGTAAGCATGTGATATCTCTTTGGCCAATAGCCTTTATCCCTCTCTGTTTATTGTCCGGCACTTGTGGACTTATTCCCAGTGCACACAGACCATTTCCCCTGGCCCTCATGGGTATATAAGGGTGTCTGTTTCGTCTCTTCCACTTCAGAGTTTCTTCAACCTCTGAAGTGTAAGTCTTACTATACTCTTTACTTTCCTTTGACTAACGTCTCTTGTAGATACTTGTCTTTCTAGGTCAGTAGTATAGTTGTATAGAGTTTCTTCAACCTCTGAAGTATACTTGTCTTTCTAGCCTAACCGCTACTAACCACAGTCAGTATAACCAGCAGCATGATTGTTTGACAGGTTATGGGCCCTGCCACTCATACTGATCTGTAATTCCCTTTTGTTCATTACAGCCCAACTCACTCTCGCACATCAAGCTCACAAAAGCTTCAAAGTCTTTCCCACCAGCTTCTTCCTGTGAGCTTTCTTATTTACTGTCTGTGCACCTTAACACCCCACAGGATGACGCAGTTTACTGCTCATCCTGAACTGTTTGGCTAGCCCTTCAGGGTTCTTGCAAAAGATGATGAGGGACCCTAAGCGGGTGAAACATCTTAAGCTCCTTGAGTGCGCACTAGGTATTAGTAATTTCTTAGTTGTAGCTGGGTATTCGTCCCATAGTAGTCTTAGTAGGCCTATAGCCAGAAGCTTGTGGCTTTAAGTCCAGTCAATGCTTGGCTCTGTCTGTAAGCTGGGTTTAGCGACCCGCATGTGGAGTTTAGGGTCTAGAACAAGGCATGGGTAGTCACTCCCATGACGCTTGGGCTGATACAAGTAGGCTGCACTACTATAGTCTATACATAGTAGATATAGTCTTCATCTCTGGGCATAAGTATCCATTGCCTTTGTAGGGTAACCACGCCCTACCAGAGACAGACTTGTCATCTACTAAGTCATGGCCCCAATCATCTAGGGCTTAATCATGGACTCCACCACCAGCATTAGAGGAAGGGTATACCCCTTTGTCTCTAATGGAACTTGTGGTTGGCTCCTCCATGACATGACTCCCAGTCTTGGTTACACTAGACACTCTGGCTAGTCTACCAGAGCTTATGTCTAGTTACAAGATTGTGCTAGACAGCTTTACTATACCTAGAAAGTCACACAACAGAGGCAGGACCTTTCTAGGTTCTGAAGCATAGCGCCACAGTATGGGGTGGCACTCTTAAGCGAGACCTGGGCACTGGTTCTAACTGCTCCTTGGAACCAGGAACTTTTACAACATCTCACAAATGCCGTCTTCAATTGTCTTCCCTCCCTCCTCCAAGATGGAGCACCTTGATGGCTCCAACTGGCAGGTTTGGTCTGCCAACTTCAACGCCCTTTGAGGATGAACGGGCTCAGAAGGCACATTCTTACACCTTACCCTGATATGCCCCTCCTCCCAGAGGACAAGGAGGAGAAGGAGAAAATGCAGAAGGAAGTAATTGACCCCATCCTTAGGGAATGGATGGGAGAAGAGGAAATGTTAATTGGGCTCCTCTTTCTAACGTTACCCAAGAGGTCTACTCCCAAGTAGCCTCTGATGCCAATTATCCTTCTCTTAGTGAGAAGTATAATAAGTTGGAGCGGCTTTATGGCTCTGTAGGTAGCATGGCCACATATAATTTGTGGCTTGCCCTGGTGTCCTTCTGTCTTGATGAAGGACAGTCATTTAGAACCCAATTACAAAAGGTTCTAGATGCCAGGAGTACCCTTAGGGAGAATGGGATGGAGGTCAACGACCTCCAGATGAGCTTTATATTATTAAAAGCTCTCCCTGACTCCTACAGTGCCATTGCCGGTTCCATACTGGCCTCTGGCGACCCAGAGTGACTTTCTCCTCAGGACCTTGTGCAGAGGTTCCTAAATGAGGAGAGTCGCCTGGCAGGTCCCTCAGGAAGTGGTAGTGCTGTCCTGTCTAAGGCAGCACCTGTCAAATCAAACAAACCAAAAAATTTATCACCACTTCCCACTGCTGCCCCTAGTTCACAAGGGGTGGTCTGCTTCTATTGCCAAAACCTGGACACAAGTCCAACACTTGCGCAAAGAAGAAGAAGGACCTGGAGAATGCCAAGAAGGGCAAGGCAGGGAACAAGAAGAGGGCTGAGGCCCAAAATGTACATACTATAGCCACTGTAGTTAACGGTAGTGGCAAAATAGAGGAGGTGCAAGAAGCACCTCGAATTCGCCTTTACGTTCACACCTATAATCTGGATATCAACTCAGATTATTGGATGCTTGATAGTGGAGCAACATCTCATTTCAGTCCCAACCTTGAAGACTTCGATACATATAAAGTCAACAGTACCCATGAAGTATCACTAGGTGACAACTCCATAGTCAAAACAAGTGGAGTTGGGACTGTGATCATCAGGACTGATCAAGGTTTCGACTTGGAATTGAGCAATGTGCTCCACATGCCTGGAGGACATAAAATACTCTCCGCCAGTGCCCTAGTAGAAAAAGGGGCAACTGTGTTCTTAGATAATAAGAAGGCAACAATAAAATATGGCGATAACATTATAGCAGAAGCATGGAAGTTTGGCAAATTGTATTGGGTACTAGGCAAACACGTCCTAAGTAGTATCCATACATCTGCATCTGCCTCACTTGAAATCTGGCATCAAAGAATGGGCCACATGTCTAAAGAAGCCCTGAAGAGATATGCTCCTGAGGCAGTTAAAGGCCTCAAAATTAATAATAGCCAAGTGGAAGACAAGCCGTGTTATGGCTGTGAAATGGGCAAGTCCCATCGTCTTCCATTTCCCCCATCTTCAAAGCGCGCATCAGCCCCCCTTGAGATCCTTCATAGTGATCTTGTAGGACCCTTGCAGTGCAGTTCAATACAAGGGAATCTGTACTTTGCCACTTTCTTGGATGACTTTAGCAGATACGCTTTAATCGTTCCAATGAAATCTAAAGATCTGTTCACACCAGTTTTCAATAAACTGAAGACACTACTTGAAAACAAATTTAATCATAAAATCAAGTGTCTTCATACAGATCGTGGTGGCGAGTATGTGAACAAGGTGCTGAAGGCAACACTTGAAGATTATGGCATAGAGCATAAACTTACAATGCTGTATAGTCCACAACAGAATGGAAGGGCTGAGAGATTCAATAGAACCATTATGGAAAAAGGCACAAGCATGCTGCACGATGCTGGCCTGTCTCTCAGTTTCTGGGAGTGTGCTGTCGAGACAGCATGTCATATTTATAACAGAACTCCCATTCGTTCTAATAAGTGGAAGACTCCGCTTGAGCTTCTGGTTGGGAACAAACCAGATGTCTCGTATTTTAAGGTCTTTGGATGCAAAGCCTACTATCATGTTCCAGAGGGCAAGCGGCATAAATTAGATCCCAAAGCTAGGGAAGCCATCTTTGTCGGGTATGAGCCCACTTCTAAGGGCTATACACTTTGGGATAGTCGTACCCGGTCTCTCATCTCTTCACAAGATGTTACATTTGATGAGAAATCCTTCCCATCCCGCTCTGATAAGGACAACAGAGCAGAGAAATCCATAGAGCAACCTAGCCAAGGTGGCTCATTTACTTTACCTGGTGGCAATATCCAGTCACCACCAGCAACAGCTACACATGTTCCTGAGGCTCCTCAGCATGAGGAAGACCTGGAAGAGGAACAGGAGGACATCGTACCTCCTCAATTAGCACCACAGCCTACCACACCCACATGTAATGTGGACACCACACACCCTCAGACTATATATCAGACCCCTCCATCTCAAATCATGGAACCATCCTCCCCTCCCAAAAGAACCAAAGCAATCAGAAAATCACAAAGGATTGCAGACAGAATTCCTCAACCTAATTTTCAGAGGACAAGTCCACGCTCTGAACGACGAGATAGGGCAATCCAAGAAGATTTAGACTTGGATACTGCACGTCCCAATCGGAATCGTCATCTGAATCCTCGCTTCTACAACGAGGATAATGCAGAGTTTGTGCAAGGTTCTTCCAGACTTGGTCAGATGGATCTGCTTAATGCTGCAGGATTGCCTTATAGGGATCCTCTTACATTTAAAGAAGCAATGGAGTCTGATAATGCCAGTGACTGGCTTGAGGCATGTCAATATGAGATTGACACCTTAGAAAAACTTAAAGTGTGGCGCCTTGAAGACCTTCCTGAAGGTAGAAAGGCTGTAAAGTCCAAATGGGTCTTTAAATTGAAAGCAGATGGACGCTTTCGTGCTAGGCTTGTAGCAAAAGGGTTCACCCAAATAGAGGGGGTGGACTTTGATGAAACTTTCTCCCCAGTCGCCAGATTTGAGTCTCTTAGACTGTTATTAGTGTTGGCCGCACTTGAGGATTGGGAAATCCACCAGATGGATGTCAAATCGGCATTCCTACATGGCGATCTGGATGAGGAGATTTACATGGAGCAACCTGTTGGTTTTGTTGTTGCTGGACAGGAGTCCAAAGTTTGTAGGCTACAGAAAGCTCTGTATGGCCTCAAACAAGCCTCCCGAGCATGGAACTTGCAATTCCATGCAGTTCTCAATGAACTGAGCTTCACTTGGATGTACTCTGATGCAGGAGTATATGTGTATCATCACCAAGAGGGGGATGGTTCACTTTTTGTCATTTTATATGTTGATGACATCACTATACTTGGGTCCTCCACTAAGAAGATTCAATGGCTGAAGGACTCTCTATCTAGCCGATATGAGATGACCGATCTTGGCAAAATCCAGTCCTACCTTGGAGTTAACATCACCAGGGATCGTCCTAACAAGACACTGGATATCGATCAGACAGCCTATGTATCCTCAATAGTTGAGAGGTTTGGAATGGGGGATTCCAACCCAGTATATACTCCTCTACCCTCTGGCGTGGATGTTCATTTGGTCAAATTTGAAGATCAGGCATCTACCTCTGAAATTAAGAGGTATCAGCAGTTAATGGGGTCTCTGCTTTGGGTGCAGATTGGAAGCAGACCCGACATTAGTTTTGCTGTTGCATGCCTTAGCCAATTTGCTTCCAACCCTTCCCAGCAGCACATGCGACTAGCAAAGTATGTCTTAGCCTATTTAAATGCTACAAAAGACTACAAGTTGCGCTATTCTGGAGGGAATGGTGAAGTTGGCCTTCATGGCTTTGCGGATTCCTCATGGGGAGATCAAGAGGACCGCCACTCCACCTCTGGCTACGTCTTTTTCCTTGCTAATGGAGCCATTAGTTGGTGTTCCAGGAAGCAAAAGACAGTAGCACAGTCCACCACCGAAGCCGAGTATATGAGCCTTGCTGAGGCTTCAAATCAGGCAGTGTGGTATAGGACGTTTATGCAGGAACTAGGGTATGAAGTTTCTTCACCCATACAACTGCATTGTGACAACAAGGGTGCAGTAGATCTTGCATTAAACCCTGTCACAGGAAGGCAATCAAAGCACATACCAATAAAGTACCATGCCATTAGGGAGTATGTAGAATCACACCAGATAGAGTTGGTGCGAACTCCCACTGGAGAGATGCTGGCAGATGGCCTTACAAAGTCTCTGCCTAGATCATCTTTTGATCTTATGGTAACTGGATTTGGACTAGTGCTGGAATGAGGAGCTGGAATTTGGAGACTTTGTTCACCATTTTCACTTTCCCACCACATGAGCACGTTCTCAACCTCGAGAGTGACGCAAGAGGTGTGTAGACTTGCATAAGCGAATCTACAACTCGTATGCAAAACTCACAAAGAGTTAGAGAAGTTGGATCTCTGGCTGGTGATATGTTCGTTCAATTGTGAACAAGCAGTGTGCTCATTTAACTCATTTCCACCTAATGATCGATGCCTTCACCATGGAGGGATGTTGACACAGGACGTGTCTGGAGATGCTTCAGGCATCTAAAGTTCGCTTCAGCTGTAGATTAGATTAGATATCAGAGTATCGGACTTTTTATGTTATCTTTATTACATTTCTTTCTCACCTTACTCAGCTGATTAGTGATGGACTTAGTAATGCGCAGTAAGCATGTGATATCTCTTTGGCCAATAGCCTTTATCCCTCTCTGTTTATTGTCCGGCACTTGTGGACTTATTCCTGTGAAACAGGCATGTGCGCAGCATACTGACTGTGGAGTGTTAGCGGGTTAAGCTAGACAAAGAAAGTTACTTCAGATGTTAGAAGAACTCTATTAACTATACTACTGACCTAGACAAAGAAAGTTCTATGTAAAGAACGTCAGTCTAATAGTAAAGTAGATAGTATGAAAGGAACTTACACTTCAGATGTTAGAAGAACTCTGAAGTGTAGAAGACAAAACAGACACCCTTATATACTCCAAGGGATGGTCTGTGCACACTGGGAATAAGTCCACAAGTGCCGGACAAAGTCCAAACAATAAACATGAGGGTTAAAGGCCATTGGCCACTACAGAAATCACATGTTACATGGTGTATCAGTCAGCTACTGCGGAATGTGAGAAAGAAAGTAATAATGATAATGTAAAAGTCCGAAACTCCGGTATCTAATCTAATCTACAAAGTAGCTAATCTAATCACCTGATGCCTGAAGCATCACCGAACATCTCCTGTGTTCAACATCCCTCCATGCTGAAGGCATCTGGTCATGGATGGGAAATGAGTTGGATGAGCACACTGCCATCACAATTGAATGAGCATATCGCCAGCCAGAGATCCAACTTCTCTAACTCTCAAGTGCGGGTTGTGAGTTTTGCATACGAGTTGTAGATTCGCTTATGCAAGCTGAACACTTGACATATCTACTTCGTACACACTACTTGCGTCACTCTCAAGGTCGAGAACGTGCTCATATGGCATGGTGGGAAAGTGAGACTGGTATTCAAAGTCTCCAAATTCCAGCTCTTCTCATTCCAGCATAAGTCCAAGTCCGTTTACCATGGTTTCAAACGATGCTCTTGGTAGAGACTTAGTAAAGCCATCTGCCAGCATCTCACCTGTGGGGGTACGCACTAACTCAATTATGTGCGATTCAATATACCCCCTAATGGCATGGTACTTGATAGGTATATGCTTTGACTGCCTTCCTGTGACTGGGTTTAATGCCAAATCCACGGCACCCTTATTATCACAGTGGAGTAGTATAGGGGAGGATACCTCATACCCTAGTTCCTCCATGAAAGTCCTATACCACGCTGCCTGATTTGCAGCCTCAGAGAGGCTCATATACTCAGCTTCAGTGGTGGACTGTGCTACTGTTTTCTGCTTTCTGGAACACCATGAAATGGCACCATTTGCCAAGAAAAACACGTAGCCTGAGGTAGAGTGGCAGTCCTCTTGATCTCCCCATGAGGAATCTGCAAAGCCATGAAGGCCACTCTCCCCATTCCCTCCAGAATATTGCAACTTGCAGTCTTTTGTACTATTAAGATACTTTAAGACATATTTTGCAAGTCGCATATGATCTTGAGAGGGATTGGAAGCATATTGACTAAGGCGCGCCACAGCAAAACTGATGTCAGGTCTGCTTCCGATCTGCACCCATAGCAGAGACCCCATCAACTGTTGGTACTTCTTTATTTCAGAAGTAGATGCCTGGCCATCAAACTTGACCAGATGTACATCAGCGCCAGAGGGAAGAGGAGTATATACTCGGTTGGAATCCCTCATCCCAAATTTCTCAATAATAGATAAAACGTAGGCTGCTTGGTCAATCTCCATCGTCTTATTAGGACGATCCCTGGTGATATTAACTCCAAGGTAGGACTGGATTTCTCCCAAGTCAGTCATTTCATATCGATTAGATAGAGATGACTTCAGCCACGTTATCTTATCATTTGAGGATCCGAGTATAGTAATGTCATCTACATAAAGAATGACATAGAGTGAATCATCCCCCTCCTTTTGATGAAACACATATACTCCTGCATCAGAGTACGTCCAAGTAAAGCCCAGTTCATTAAGAACTGCATGGAATTGTAGATTCCATGCTCGGGATGCTTGTTTGAGGCCATATAGTGCTTTTTGTAGCCTACAAACTTTGGACTCTTTCCCAGCAACGACAAAACCGACTGGTTGCTCCATATATATCTCTTCATCCAGATCGCCATGAAGGAATGCCGATTTGACATCCATCTGGTGGATTTCCCAATCCTCTAGCGTAGCTAGCGCTAGTAATAATCTAAGTGATTCAAATCTGGCGACTGGAGAGAATGTTTCGTCGAAGTCCACTCCTTCTACTTGGGTGAACCCTTTTGCCACGAGCCTAGCACGAAACCGTCCATCTGGTTTCAGCTTAAAAACCCATTTTGACTTTACCGCCTTTCTTCCTTTTGGAAGATCTTCAAGGCACCACACATTTAATTTATCTAAGGCGTCAATTTCATATTTACATGCCTCAAGCCAATCATTGGCATTGTCAGACTGCATTGCCTCCTGAAAAGTCAGGGGATCTCTGTAAGAGACACCTGCGGCATATAGCAATTCCATATGTCCCAATCTGGAAGAACCCTGCACAAACTCAGCATTATCCTCATTATAAAAACGAGGGTTCATGCGACATGAACGTTTGGGACGGGCAGTATCAAGATCTAGATCTTCCTGCACAGCCCTGTCATGTTGTTGAGATCGTGGACTTTCCCTAGTAAAAACTGGTTGGGAAATCTTGCCAACATTCTTCTTAGATTGTCTTTTGGCACGGGTTCTCTGGGGGAGTTCAGAAGGTTCCATTATCTGGGACGGTGGCGTCTGATAGATAGTTTGATCGTGTGTGTCAAGCTCATTTTCGGGTGTGGTAGGCTCAGGATTTACTTGAGGAGGTTCCACTTCCTCCTGTTCCTCAACCTCGGCGTCCTTATCTTCAGGAGCCTGAGGAACTGTGGCTGTTGCTGGTTGAGGCTGGACAGGCCTCTCAACTTCTAGTACAAAAGGCGTAACTTTTTCCTTTTGCTTTCCCTTGTTGTCCTTAGCAAGGTTGTGTCGATTTGAGCAGCAGCGAGTTAGATAAGCGCTACCTAGTTTAGTAGCGATAATTCAGTTTAGTTGGTTAAAACTAATAATATTATGTTTACCTAGTTTAGTAGCGATAACTGTGTGATGTAACGCATTAACTAAGTAAGGTAAGAGATAAGATAAGTAATACTCACTTCAGTTTAGTTGGTTAAAACTGAAGTGACAACTACACGAAGGGATGTCCTTAAATACTAAAAGAGAGTGTAATCCTAGTTTGTAGAACAATACTATCTAAGTCCATTGTCCTACAGTCACAAGAGAGAATAAAGAGCGTTTGTGGATTGTCCTTTATCAATCAGTCAAAGCACGCCACAAGCGTGCATGGCGGTAATGCCACTCGGGTTGATCCGGTGGCTTTGGGTCCGTCTCAACAGGTTGGATGGGAAGGATCCTTCATCAAATGTCACATCTCTTGACAACACGAAGGATCGAGTATGCATATCCCAAAGAAGATACCCCTTAGAGTGGGGTGCATACCCGACAAAGACTGTCTCCCTGGCTTTATGATCCAGTTTACATCTTTTATCCTCTGGGACAGTGTAATAGGCTAAGCAGCCAAAAATTTTAAAGTAAGAGACATCTGGAATGTCCCCATCCAGAAGCTCAAGCGGTGTCCTCCACTTGTTAGAGCGGATAGGCGTTCTATTGTATATGTGACAGGCTGTTCACACTGCACATTCCCAGAAACCAAGGGAAAGACCAGCATGATGCAGCATACTGGTAGCCTTTTCCATAATGGTTCTGTTGAACCTTTCAGCCCTTCCGTTCTGTTGTGGGGAATATGGCATTGTCAATTTATGCTCTATGCCAGCCTGCTCAAGTATAGACTTCAGCTCCCTATTGACAAATTCGCCACCTCGGTCTGTATGTAAGGTCTTTATTTTCCTGTCTGTTTTATTTTCCAGGAATGCCTTAACATTGCAGAACGTCGAGGTAAAATCACTTTTTGCTTTCATAGCAACAACTAGGGCTGTCCTGCTAAAGTCGTCTATGAAAGTGGCGAAGTATAGGTTCCCTTGAATTGAAGTACATTGTAAAGGACCAACTAGGTCACTATGGATGACTTCCAAGGGTGCTGAAGCTCTTTTATGAGAGGGAGGGAATGGAAGACGGTGTGATTTTCCCATTTCACAGCCATAACACGGCTTGTCTTCCACTTGGCTATTATCAATACTAAGGCCTTTTACAGCCTTAGGAGCATGTCTTTTGAGGGCCTCTTTTGACATATGACCCATGCGCAAATGCCAGGTTTCAAGGCTAGTTGATGCAGATTTGTGGGAAGCAGTATTTAGATTCTGCATTGTTTTCCCAAAGACCCAATAGAGTCCCATAGCCTTGACACCTTCCGCTATAATTGTATTATTGTACTTTATTCTGACCTCAGATGGAGAGAACTCCACTGAACCGCCTTTGTCTGTGATGCAGCTTGTCGACAGTATTCTTTCACTGCCAGGCATGTAGAAGACATTATTTAACTCTAACTCATAATTATTTCGAGTTTTGAGTATGACTTTGCCTGTTCCTTCGACTTGGACTACGGATCCATCACCTATTGTCACCGAGTGCCCCTTGTGAGGGTAATACTCAGAAAAATCGTTTAAGTGTGGTGTAAAATGAGTGGTGGCTCCACTGTCCATCATCCAAGGATTGCTGCCATCATCGACTTCTTGCGTATGTTCGGTCATCATATAAAGTGAAATACGAGGTGTCTCATGCACCTCCTGTATTCTGCCACTACCATTAACTACGGTAGCTACTTGTGTGGAGTTATTATGTACACTGGGGCCTTGCCCCTTCCTCTTGTTGCCCTTTTTGCCTGCATCAGCATTGGCTCTGTCCTGTTTCCTTTGCCGACATTCATTAGCCTTGTGGCCCGGCTTCTGGCAATAGAAGCAGGTGACATCATTGGACGATGATGCACCTGCAGGAGGTGGTGTGAAAGATACTTGTTTTTTATTTTTGTTTTTGTTGACATGGGCTGCCTTGTTAAGGGCAGCCCCAACACCACTTCCTGCGGGGCCGGCTAGTCGGCTTTCCTCATTTAGGAACCTTTGTACAAGGTCCTGAGGGGAAAGGCGGTCAGGAGGACCTGACGCCAGGATTGAGCCAGCAATGGCTGAGTAGGATGGAGGTAGGGATTGGAGCAATATAAAGCTCATCTGGAGATCAGAGATCTCCATCCCATTCTCTTTAAGAGTGCTCCTCACATCCAACACACGCTGCAACTGGGGTCTGAATTGCTTTCCTTCTTCCAAGCGGAAGGAGGATACAGAACACCACAAGTTGTAGGTGGCCATGCTACCTACTGAGCCATAGAGCGATTCCAAACGCTCATACTTGGCATTGACAGAAGGGTAAGTTCTGTCAGAGGCAATTTGGGAGTATGTTTCCGGTGATGTGACCATCACCAGAACTCCCATGAGGACTTCCTCCACCCTATTCCATTCCTGGTACATAGGCTCAGACCAAAGCGCAAAACGCTTGGCATACTCGTCGTCCTTCTCTCCATCCTCCGGCTTGGGAGCATTCAGGAACTCAGGGGCATCATGCGTGATGTGCCTCTTCATCCCATTGATCCTCAGCAGGGCAGTGAAAGACACCGACCACTGCTGCCAATTGGAGCCGTCGAGTTTGTCAAATTTGAATGTGGGGGGGAAGACGATGGAAGACATTTGAGATGATTTGAAAAAAGATTTGATCCTGGTTCCAAGGAGCAGTTAGAACCAGTTGTCCAGGTCTCATTTAAGAGGGCCCGTCCATTCTGTGGCGCTATGCTTCAGAACTTAAAAAAGTCCTGCCTCTGATGTGCGACTTCTAAGTAGTATAGTAAGCTGTCTAGCGCCATCTACAACATGTCCTAAGCCCACATCAGGGGGACTATGTGTAAATAGATGGGGAGTCATGTCATGGAGGAGCCAACCGCAAGTTCCACTAGAGACAAAGGGTATAGAGCCCTTCCTCTAGTGCTGGTGGTGGAGTCCATGATTAAGCCCTAGATGATTGGGGCCATGACTATAGTAGACTATTAGGTTTCCTCTGGTTGGGGTGGACCCCCAATAAAAGCAGCGGGTACTTCTGCCCAGAGACAAAACCCTCTAGCTACTGTGTAAATACTATAGTAGTTCAAGCCTACTTGTATCGAGCCCAAGCGTCATGGGAGTGACTACCCATGCCTTGTTCTAGACCCTAAACTCTACCAGCAGGTCACTAAACCTGGCTTACGGATCGAGCCAAGCATTGACTGAACCTATAGCTCCAAGCCTTCTGGGCAAGGGGCCTACTAAGACTATGGATGGGACGAAAACCCAGCTACAACTATGAATACTATTTACTTAGAGCGCACATGAGGAACTCAAGGTGTTTCACCCGCTTAGGGTCCCTCGTCACCTTTTGCAAGAATCCCCTGAGGGACTAGCCAGACAGATCAAGGTGGGCACATAAAGCGCACCACCTTGTGGACAGTTAAGGGCAAGAGAAAAGAAAATCGAAGCTCACAAAGAAGACTGATTGGGATGACAAAGTCTTGAAGCTGGTGAGCTTGAAGAAAGTGTTGGACTGATCAGAAAAAGAAACAACAGATCAGTTACGTGTGCTCAGGGCCCATAACCTGTGAAACAGGCATGTGCGCAGCATACTGACTGTGGAGTGTTAGCGGGTTAAGCTAGACAAAGAAAGTTACTTCAGATGTTAGAAGAACTCTATTAACTATACTACTGACCTAGACAAAGAAAGTTCTATGTAAAGAACGTCAGTCTAATAGTAAGGTAGATAGTATGAAAGGAACTTACACTTCAGATGTTAGAAGAACTCTGAAGTGTAGAAGACGAAACAGACACCCTTATATACTCCAAGGGATGGTCTGTGCACACTGGGAATAAGTCCACAAGTGCCGGACAAAGTCCAAACAATAAACATGAGGGTTAAAGGCCATTGGCCACTACAGAAATCACATGTTACATGGTGTATCAGTCAGCTACTGCGGAATGTGAGAAAGAAAGTAATAATGATAATGTAAAAGTCCGAAACTCCGGTATCTAATCTAATCTACAAGTAGCTAATCTAATCACCTGATGCCTGAAGCATCACCGAACATCTCCTGTGTTCAACAGTTATAATAGAAATAGAGGATAATTAAAACTGGGATTAAGTGTGGCAAAAATAATTTAATAAATAATAATATCTGTGCAGGTATTCCACAAGTACCTGCCCAGGCACCTGGGGTGCCAAAATCAATACC